>CAUYLG010038931.1:0-24410 GCA_963573385.1 Cacajao melanocephalus
GGTGATGAAGTTTTTTCTGTTTCTTAGTTTTCCTTCAGCGGACACCCTTTCCCCACAGAGCTAGGCCTTCCCAGGTTCAGCTGTGCTTACTGTGAAACTCTCAGTCCTCAGCGCTTCCAATTGCTGTTCTCCTTGCGGGGATGGGACCAGTCGAGCCCAACTCAAAGGGCACCCGGTCCAGTGTATGCCGCACCGAGAAGCGTCGCGCAGTGCCGGGGTGCTGGCAAAACAGCCACATCGGCGAAAAGAGTTGTGCTGTTTACCCGTGTGGCTCCTCCACTTGGTAGCTCCCAGTTTGTAGGCAACAGATATTTGTCTGAAATTGTGGTGTCCACGCGCTCTCTGCGCTTTCACTGGGAGCTACAATCCTGAGCTGTTGCTAATGGGCCATCTTGGATCTCTCTTCCATATGGGGGATTTTAATGATTTTAGCTTACCATTTTTTAACCATTTGCATAACTCCGTACTGGCATTTTTTTCTGCTATTAAAAAGAAAATATAGCAAGCCCAGATCAAATGGGTTAGAGGCAAACATGCAACTATGATAACATCATTTAATAATGTGTTATAACAAAAAGGAAATCAAAGACTTTGGTAACTTCAGTTTAATTCACAGAAGATCACATTTCTCCACATGGACTGACTTAAGAATGCATGTTAGTTGACTACTCTTAGGGAGACTTTCAATTATGGCATGCAGGCACATCCTCCTGTGTTCACTTGGGTTATTTCTGCATACCAGTAGATCATGAGGACATGGATAAAGGCATTGCACTTATTTTCTACTTGAGAAGTTTCCATTGATGTATCTGATGCTCATAGTGAATTATAGAATCTGGAGGATTCTGTATTGTTGTGATTCTAAACATTTTGCTGTGGGATTTAGCCTGTGGATAGAAAGAGTCAAACAAGAACAAGTTACACGGTTTCTCTGGCTAGATGATGAATAATACATGCTTCCTGTCCTTATGATGTTCTCACATGTGGATGATGAAGGAGGCACTAAGATGACTAAGCTAGAGTAACAAGATTTGATGAATCTAGAGCTGATGAATAACAGTTCACTTGGCATGGAAGCAAAGACGGAAATTCCAAGGAAGGCAAAGGCCCAAATTTGCAAACCTGTGTGCCATGTGCTAGGGAAAATTGCAAACTTCCAATAAACTAGAATGACTGTTGTGTGTGCAGGAAGCCTGTAGACTCAATGAGAAGAATAATTAGTGAATGTGTCCATGTTTTCTACTATTCTAGGTGGGTCAGAAGGAAGGATGGAGTGCAGAAGACAAAACGTTCATCTAAAGTGGGGCCATTTTCATATTTAGGCTTAAGCAAGACTACAGGCAACATCATTAAAGTGTAGAAATAAAAAATATGATGACATTTTTAAGTGTCATAACTTCTAATTATTTGCAATCATATTTTTGGTTTACTCCCTTTCAAATATACTTAAGCATAATTTTAGCCTGGAAGAGAGAAAGACCCAATATTTGTTAGGTCAGGGAGAGACTTACGAGCAAAGCAGATCCAACCATGATTTTCCCGATTTCTTAAATTTCTAAGGCAACATAAGTAGAGATACTGACAAAACATGACTGAATTTTCAAACAATCAAGTCACTTCTTTGAAGAGATGTCAAACTCCAAAGATCAACATACAGACTTTTCCACTTTGCTTAGAACTAGATAAAATATTCTTTTGACCTGAAATGGCTTAGGACAAATTCTTTAACAAAATAACTGATTAAACACTATTGTCACTAAAACCTCACAATAGTTAATGCACTTAAAGTGTTCTAAATAGGCTGGGCATAGACATGTTAAAGGATTATATTGAGTGTCACCATATGCACAGAAAAATCTCCTTCAAAACCTACTACAGGGCATAATGGACTATACATGTAGTTCTGAACAAATTGGCAAGATTCAAGATTTTCTCTGGATTCTAGCATCTTTAAAAAGAGAACGTCTGTTGTTTTATAAAGGCATTTATTTACATCTTTATCAGTCATCCCCCAGTTCCATTGTGCTCAGAACATGACAAGTTAAAGCAATCTAGGGATTGGGGTGGCTTTCTCTTCTGAGTCACTCCCAGACTAAGGAAGTGTCACAGTCACTGAGTGGGGAAACAAAGAACCAGCATGCCTCTATAGCTCTGACCTAACTTAAAGCTCCAGATTGGTCTGACCTTTTCTCACTTTGTGATTTAGACCTGAAAAAAATGAGGCTGAAGTTGGTTCATCTTCCTGCCTTGAAAATGTTCCAAGGAGATGAACCAAATACTGTCCTCTCTCCCCTAAACCATATCCCAGCACAGAGACGTGTTTAGTACATCAATAAATTGTCTTTCTTTAGTATGCTAGAAAGCTCATAACTTTAAAATCTTTAAATGAATTAATTATAATCTAGAACTTCAGAATCTGTATGATAATAGTTGGATATAGTTACAGGCTATGACATAATCTTTTTCAGCAAAGCCTCACATTGTACTACAGAAATATACACAATTATTATTTGAAAGTTAAATTAATTCATTTAAAAAAGGATCTGTAGTAATATCAGTGTCTTCTGGGGAGGAAATTATTACATAAATATCAAGAATTGCAAAATGTTAATACTGTGTTACCCTGTGTCATTTTTGTGATTATAGGGATATTTTTCAAAATACAGAGTTTATCGTAAGGAAGTTTTCTTAACTATAGAATCTTGAAAGTATACAATGATGTTCATTGTAATTTTGTTTTTAAAGGTAAAAAAATATTGACTAGAGACAGGGATTCATGACATAATCCCAGAACTTTAGGAGGCTGAGGCAGGCAAATCACTTGAGGCCAGTAGCTGGAGACCATCCTGGCCAACATGACAAAACCCTGTCTCTACTAAGAATACAAAAACTAGCTGGGCATGGTGGTGGGCACCTGTAATCCCATGTATGTGGGAGGCTGAGGCACAAGGATAGCTTGAACCAAGGAGGCAGAAGTTGAGTAAGCCAAGATTATGCCACTGCACTACAGCCTGGGTGACAGAGCAAGACTCTATCTTGAGAAAGAAGAAAGAAAGAGAGAAAGAGAGAGAGATAAGGAAGGAAGGAGGGAAGGAAGGGAGGGAGAGAGGGAGGGAGGAAGGAAGGAAGGAGAAAGAAGGGAGAGAAGGAAGGAAAGAAAGAGAGAAAGAAAAAGAGAAAGAAAGAAAAAGAAAGAAAAAAGAAAAAGAAAGAAAGAAAGAAGAAAGAAAGAAAGAAGGAAAGAAAGAAAAGAAAAGAAAGGAAAGGAAAGAAAGAAGGAAAGGTAAAAAAAATATGTAAATAGCCTCTATTCAATATCACAGGTTGGCCGATAAACTTTGTATGTATTTGCGATGAAATCTTACACACTGCTGTCTTTCCTAATTGGGAATAAAACTTGAACTTAAAAATTGTATGACACACTAAGGGAAACAGCATACAATCTGAATTCAAAATTTAATAAAAATATGCATATTCTATGTGTACATGGAAAAATAATAAAATGGAATAAACAAATACCTAAATAAATATGCTAGTATAGAAGTATTATGGGATTTTTCTTTAATTTTTTTATTAGTGCCATTATATTTATCTTTAAAAGATAAAAATGTAGCAGTGAAAATCGTAGCAGAAAAGAAAGCCACTGATGATGACTAAATGAATTACAATGTTGACATTCTAATTATCACCAGTTAATGATATGAAATCAATTTGCAAATTAGATAACCTCTTGTGAGAACTGAGAGGTAGAATGTTTCTGGTGAAGAATCTCACAATAACCATGTGTGACCAAGAAAGACAGAATATAAGAGAAGGAAAATTAGAAAACCAATACTATTGGCTTTCTGTCCTGTGCCAGGCACACAAGTGGGTTTGGCTTTGCCTCCTCCATGTGCACTCTAGATATGCTAACAGTGGTGGACACTCAGTGCTTTCCTTGCTGATCAAGTCTGTTGCATATCACTTCAATTTCCTTCTTCTATAACATGAGGGAGTTAGCTCCATAATTTAAAGGACTATCTCAGCCCTTAGTGGTATTGGTATTAGGACGGCCCTGGACATAAAGCTAGAAGGATTTAACAGGTTTCATCACAACATGGTAGCTAACTGGAGGCCATGGGCCTGTCTCAGTGCTATAGAGGAGGATGAATCCGTCTGCATAGTGGATAGAGGGTTCCTCATATACACAGGGTCAGATGGAACTGAGGGAAAATAACCAGCCTGAAGGTTTCAGAAATATGATCTAAAGTCTTAGCAACTCCACTGAGTGTCCTTGGGTAATTTACCTGCCTGCTATTGGCCTCAAATGTCCCATCTGTAAGAAGGTACTAATAATAGCTTCGTCACCGTTTTTTTGCAGGAATTCCTGAATTAAATAATGTTCCTGTAAGTCCTTTAAAAAATACCAGCAGTTAATGAAGTGCTAAATACACAACAGGTTTATTTGCTCTCAATTTCAGCTTTTGCTGTAGTGAGACTACTTCCAGTCATTCACTGTTGAAAATTTCAAATGGTATGATCATTTTAAAAAGCAATGCCACAATGTATATTTGGAGTCCTGAAAACATTACTTAACTTTGACCCAGCAATACCAATTTCAAGGATCAATTCCAATGAAAATACACTAGAAACATATCCATGCCAAAATTGTATTTACACGAAAATAATTTTAAAGAAAGACAAATGCTCAAAAATAGCATCTTGATTAAGTTAAGACATGATAGGACAGTCAATAATATTTACAAAGATATTACATGTACTTCTCTATATTAAGAAGAAAATAAAAATATAAAATCATAGCTTGTCTATGCAGTATATATGCACAGCTGTGCAAAAGATACATACACATAAAATACGAAAAATGTCCTTAAGTGATGGGATTTTTCTAGTTTGAATTTTCCATATTATCTATGATTATTATATATTATTTTATGAACAGAAAATTGTTTTTCAAAACAAATCAGAAAGGGTCAATTGTCACCAGCTACAAAAAGACTGAATGGCCCACATGGTATAGCTACTAAGAAAAATATTGCTTATGTCATTTTATTTGTTCCTTTTATAAATGTCATATGTGCACACTGTATTTAAAACATTGTGAGCACAGATTGGATGATTATTTTTTATTTGTATTTGGCCTATTTTTTAAAAAAGACAGTCAGTGAGAAATTAAAATTCTCAGGACAAGTGGTATACATTAAGATCTAAAATATATTATTTCAATTTTAAGCGATTTTTTTTCTGAAAGTGTGAAGGAACTGGAAAAGAAAGAGTGTGAATTGAGTGTTCTAAACAACAGCATTGCCTGTTAAAAAATCTAAAAGTATCACAGCATGAATTAAGAAGTAAGAAAAGGAGTGAGACAAAATTGCTGCATAAAAAACAAAACAAAAGAGCCTCCATCTGTCTTGTCCTTCACCCTCCAAACACCCCAACAAACAGTATTATTTTTATTTCTTCCTTCAATTAGTCTTTTGATAATGAGGTCACCAAATTGTAGTTTGAGGTATGGTGTTCTTGTCATTTTTATACTTGGAGGTTTCCCTAAATTCACCCACACCTATCCTTTGCAGATTTCTATTAAGGAGGAAAAATAAAAAACACTAACCATGACCCCCTTCCCCACAAAGGCCTGCAATTTGACATTCTAAATATATCTAGAGGATGTGTTTAATTGCAGTGACTTCTTAAGGACATCAAGTTTCCTGGGGCTCAGCCATTTTATTTCAGACAAACCTCATTTGCAGAGTATCAAATCTGAACCATTTCATGGGACTGAAGCTGGTTTAATTGCTTTGAGTTTATAGATTGCATCCATAGTTTTAACTCCTTCACAGGTAAGAATAGAAAGAATGAGATGTAATGGTTTGGCATCAAGGCAGCCCATATACAAATGCCAGCTCTGCTAGTTATTGCTGTCTAACTTGGAAAGAGCTACCTCCTTGTGCGTCTAATATCCTTGTGAATTAAGGGGTGATTATTGATTGCACTGCTGGGAAGATTACATAAATTAACATATACAACCATGTCTGGCAGAGAATGGATGCTCACTATAAATGTTCTTATTATATAGGAAGATAATTTTAAGTAAAATAAAAAAATTAAATACCACGGGGCACAGTGGCTCACGCCTGCAATCCCAGCACTTTGGGAGGCCAAGGCAGGCAGATCATGAGGTCAAGAGACTGAGACCATCCTGGCCAACATGATGAAATCCCAGATCTACTAAAAATACAAAAATTAGCTGGATATGGTGGCACACACCTGTAGTCCTAGCTCCTTGGGAGGCTGATGCAAGAGAATCGCTTGAACCCAGGAGATGGAGGTTGCAGTGAGCAGAGATCATGCCATTGCACAACCTGGGTGACAGAGTGAGACTCTGTCTCAAATACATACATACATACATACATACATATATACATACATACATACATGGGATCAGACCTGTGCTTTCAAGATCTTAACCTGGAAGGAAAATGAAGCTACATTACCACAGGAGGAAGTTGTTGCTAGGAGATAAGTTGAGACATGTTAAATGATCCAAACATGAGCTAATGAGTACCAGAGGGGAGCTAATATTTACAGGGTGCATTTGAAAGGGTATTACAACACATAAGCTTAGAAAGGAATTAGTCAACTGTCAAGCAGAAATGAAAAAGGGTAGAGTGATTTGAAAGATCCAGCCTTACAATATTGGAAAAACAGGTATTCCTTAAATTCTAAAGCATAGTAAATAAAATTGAGAGAGCTTTGAGATACAGGGGCTAATTTTGACATTGCTTCTTGACAAAGCTCGAATAGGTATGACATTCACACCTGTTGCTAAAACTCCTCAAGGGACCAAGATGCTGCAGAACAAAAGTGAAGTTAAATTTTCCCATTGGGTTCCTTGACATAGGCAAAGATAATTAAGACTATAGCTTTTTCAATAAACCATCTTTAGTCTCAAGAGAGGCCCTTCAAATGGAAAGGGAATAGGAAGGAATGGAGAGTAATATACAAATATAACAAATCAGATAATACTGGCTTTTCAAGAACTGTGAGAATATTTAAAAAGAATAGAATGTCTCAAAACGGCATTGATATTAAATTAATTGGCATTAAATTGACAAGAAGCTGTTCATTTTTTGGAAGAATTGCAAAGAAATTTGGAACTTGAGTTAAATGATAAACACTCTGAGACTAAAAACATCTCTTAGGTTTTTCAACTTCCTTTAAGAGTTGTGTAACACCCAAGAAGGAGGAGATAGTTCTCAATACTGACTTCAAATACGTACAAAGAGGATAACAGAAAAGCAAGCACATTGCATAGGGTGGAACCCGGGATCCTTGGAGAATAATACACTGCATAGCCATAGTCAAGTTTAGGCAGAAAGTCTCTGACCCAGGACAGGAGGCCCTCCCAGTACACTCAATGAAGATGCAGGTGTTTGTGGACCTGTGCTGCTGCTTGCTTGATCCTTCTCATTTCTGAATGAGACACAGGTGCTTATGGTAGTTATCCTGTGTCTGCTCCACATAATGATCTGAGTAGAGGGGGCATAAAATGATTTGTCTTTTTGGATTATAGATGTCTTTTCTGAGACAAGACTCTTGAAACTAAGGAAGAAACTACAGAACGTCACCCTGAGATGTCTGATTTTGAGCTTTATGCTTTGGATGAATGAAATCTGTGGGTTGTTCCACTTGTTAAAGAATGAACCTGTTAACGTGTGAAAAGAAGGGAGTACAGAAATGTTCAGAGAGCAGAAGAGTAGATTGTGGCATAGACAGTGTGCTCACTCAGCACCCCATGTGCTACTCCATACTCCCCAGCCCTTCTGTAGTTATCCGGGGAACTATGAGAGGAAACAAAAAGTTTGCCTTCTGGACCGAAGTGCCCAAAAGCTAGCATATAATTGTTCGGTTTTCTCTCTCTGCCACTCCTCAGGAAGTTTGTCGGTCTAGATGGTGCAGCTCCAAGACAGTAAATGATCCATCAGCCTGGAAACACCGACCCGCTTCCCTTGTCTTCTTGAAATAAACACATAACAAAAGCAAGAAATAAACTGCGGATTAATTGTTTTATAGCTGGCACTTAACCCATCTTGATTATTACACAAGTTATCTGTTGTAAAGGCTAAAAACAGAGGGGAAGGCTACTAGGTTTGGTGCTTCTAGAAACTTTCTCTTTCTACTCTTTTCTAGAAGAAATATTCAAATCTTTATCAAGTGAGACAACTCAAAGTATATATTAGCCAGGACATCAAACTCAGGTATCAGGGCCATGTGCAGTTGTTTCTACTTTGGGCATAGACATAGATGTTTCAGAAATCAGTGAAACAAAGTGACAAGTTATACAAGCCACACTTCCTCAAACTATAACAGTGGAGGTAGGAATAAAAAAGCTGCAGAGAAGAATCTAAAAACTTTTGCAATGATTTTTCTGTATCCTTCTCTTCTCCTGTCCTGGTGAAATGAAGGATTTGAAGATGTATTTTTTCCCAAATTTAAAAATAATGCTTCCACTTATTTTCTGGTTCATTTCACTTTCTCAGGAACTCTGACCTATGGATGAACCTCTTTTTTTCCCCTTTATACTAGATGCCCTCTTTCAGACTTTAAATCAGGTTTAGTCAAAAAAAGTTTTCTCTGATCCGGGACAAGTGTCCTTCCCAATCCACTCAATAAGGGGTAGGTTTCTGTGGGCCTGTGCCACCGCCTGCTCCATTCTTCTCCATTCTGAATGAGACACGCATGCTTACTGTAGTTACCCCATGTCTATTTCACATTACAATGGCCAAACTTTAGAGTCTGAAACACATATTACCTTGCCTTCAAGTCTCATCCAACTATGATGCTCTTTCTCCTGTCCTTCATAGAACATAAGAATCTCCCCATATTTAGCATCTATATGTGTTTACTTCCCATTCACAGGTCAACTCTTGGCAAGCCATCAAAAACAGTGGCTCTGACTTTGAAGTCCCCAATGCCTCCATGACAGTAATATCATTGAACACATCTAATCCTCTGCATCCTTGGCTCTCGTAAAGATTTGACATGCTCTCATATTGTTTAAAGCATTCTTTCTTCTTGGATTCTATGGACTATTCATTTAATCTCAATTTACTGACAGCTTCTTTTTACCATTTATTTTCTGCTGCTTAGACTTTCATGTTTGGAATTTTTCAAGGCTCAATTTTAAGTTATTTTATTTTTTTACTGTATAGTCTTTCTCTCAGTGAATTCTCATACTCCCACAATTTGAATGGTAAAAATTATATCCAAAACCGAAACCTCT
The DNA here is from genome assembly GCA_963573385.1 of Cacajao melanocephalus. Lineage (NCBI taxonomy): Eukaryota > Metazoa > Chordata > Mammalia > Primates > Pitheciidae > Cacajao > Cacajao melanocephalus. The sequence continues at coordinate 9,281 of CAUYLG010038931.1, forward strand.
CCTTCTAGGTCCAGATGCACATATTCAGCTTCCTTTCCAATGCCTCCTCTTAGATGCTGCAGGGAGACCTCAAACTCAGCGTGTCACAAATATCTTACTTTGGTGTTGCCTACTGCAGGAAACAAACACACCCTACTGAATTTTCCAATCCAGAATTTCCTCCACTCCCTCTTTCCCAAACACATTCTCTCAATTCTAAGTCTTATGTATTTCCAAAAACCATTGGCTATTTTTTATTTTCTCCTCTTATACTCCTTAGCCTGTCCCACCATCATCATTTACATGTAGATCTCCTTGATGGCTACTTCTCTATCCTGTGTCCAGAGTGATCTATGAAAACACGATTCTGAACTTTTAATTCCCCTGGTAAAAACTTGTCAATGATTTTCTATTACTGTCATGAAAAATGTGAATCTTTAACATGACCTCCTAGATCTCAAATGAACTGACCCTGCTTCTCTCTATGATATTTTTTTTGTTTCATCCCTAATTCCTTTTATGCATCATAATTTTGATCTTGGTATCTTCTTTTATATGGACTTTTTATATATTATTCAGAACAGAATGACTAAATTTGTCAGATGACAACGTATCTTTCACATGTCCCATTTATATTCTATTCCCAACGTCCTTGACTATATTAGAATCCATATACTTTTTTGGTAACACTCACCACAGTTGTAATTATTTAATCATTGGTGTGTTTTTCAGGCATACATATTTTCTCTCTTGACTGTGAGTGCCATGTGACTGAGAACCCCATTTGACCTTCAGCAGCATATCTTTAGACCCTAGGATGGAGCTTGCCACACAGTTAGCTCTCAGTAAATAGCTGTTGTCTTATCAAGGGACACATTAGTTCATTCACTTTAAAATCCATAAGGAATAAATAAAAGTGGACATATGGAGAACTGTCACAATCAAACTACCATTGAATATGTCTGTTCATCCTTTTGATTGACAGAAACTGTGGTAAATGAGAAGATTTTCTTGCTCTTCTCTCGGGACTTCTCTCACTTGCTGGTGGCCAGTGAGGGAAGACCAGGAAGGATCCTGCCAACCTGAACTGAGGCTGAAAGAAAAGGAATCCTGCAGGTGGCACAGAACAAGACGACTCTGGTCGGGTCTAAACCTTGGGGGTGAAAAGGATCCTTGAGACTTCCTTTAGGATCTGACATGGGGTAAGAATCCTCATCAGGATTTGGACCAAAATGATAAACAGAGATTAAGAGCTTGCACTGGCACAGTATTGTCCCCAGTTAATTGCTTCTCTAGGTAAGAAGCATGTTGGGTCAAAATAAAAGCACTTGGGACTAACAGTAACTGATAACTGGGTAACAGGGCACTATTCTAAGCTGTTGCATGCATGACCTTATTTATTCTTTACAGAAATCCTATTGAGTAGGTGATTTTTTTATACTATGTTTATACATGTGGAAAATAAGGTATAGAAAATTAATTGACTTGCCCAGTAATTCCTAGTTTAAAGGTGATAGGACCTCCAACCCAGGAAGTCTGCATGCAGAACCTGCGCACTGAACCTCTGCACATTTCATTAGAAAACCAAAGAGCAGTGTTTGGCCATTCTACTCAGGATTTTTAAATTTCTTTTTAGTGACAGGGTCTTGCTCTGTCACCAGGCTGTAGTGCAGTGATGTGATCATAATTCACTGTAGCCTTGAATTCCTGGGCTCGAGTGATCCCCCCACCTCAACCTTTGGAGTAGCTGGGGCTACAGGCATGTGTTACCTACCCCAACCTTCAGAGTAGCTGGGACTACAGACATATGCTACCATGCCTGGTTAATGTTTTTATTTTTATTTTTGTAAATAGGGGGCCTTGCTTTGTTGCCCAGGCTGATCTGAAACACCTGGCTTCAAATGATCCTCCTGCCTCAGCCTCCCAAAGTGCTGAAATTACATGCATGAGCTACTGCACCTAGCTCTATTCAGGTTTTATGTAAACTTAGTAAGATAAATCCTGGTAAAAATATTTTCTTGTAAATTTTGCCTCATTCAGTAACATGATCCTTTAATTGTTTCTTATTCTGCATGTAAGAAAATCTTTGAACATTTGGTTCAATATGGAAAATATTATTTTCAAAAATCAAGCTTTGTGTTCATTCAGCTTTGTATTTAAAAAGTACACTACATTATTTTCAAATGCAGTTACTTGTGGTGTGGTTTTGGCACATCACATTTCTTTTCTAAACTTTTCAAATATGCACATATTTGATAAGCCTCTAATTTATTCTTAGGTTTGCAGTGGGAGAAATCAGGCTTCATTGTCAGTAAAAGCTAAGTAGAAATGCTCCTAACTGGGAGAAAAGAATAACTTAGTAAGTAATATTGGAAATAGCTAAATGGATTTTCAAATAAATTTTTAAAATTTTTATGTGAATGAAGCAGAAAGATTTTAAGGCTTGGAGGTAAATCTTCTAGCACATCAAAATTTTAAAACATAAAGCCCCATCAATGCTCTTTTTTTCAATGATGGTATGATGTGATCTAATGTGCCAGAAGTAACACATTGGCCCCAAATATATCCACATTAGACTGCACAGGGTGTGCAAAATTCTGACATTTTAAATATCATTCTTGCAAATTTTGGTGATATCCCTAGTTAAAATGCAAATAATCTGCCTAAAGAAATAAGTTTTTATCAAAACTACTCATTAGCACATGAATATAACTGTTTCTCAGATACTGTCTAGAAAGACAGAGTTGAGAATAGTACTTAGAAGGAACAGAAGAGGACCAATTGCTGAGGTTCTAGTGCTTTGAGAAGACATAATGGGCTGTCTAGGTAAAACGGAGGTCAGCAGTGGACTGAAGAATACCTTCAGAATGAAGGAGGGTAACAGAGAGAGAGCAGGGACATGCAAAGAAAAGTGTGGCCAAGACATAAAATTAGCTTGTTTGGTTTCTCGGTGTTATCTAGCACTCACTATGACCTGGCTAAGTACCCTGTTGTATTATGGTATCTCCGAAGAGTTTTGGAAAAAAAAAAAATCAAAACCATATATAAGAGTGTTTTGGGATCACTGTCAGAGGTGGACAGGATGTCAGAGCTGGACAAGCCCATAGGGTCCACTTACATAGAGTATGCTGAACTTGCTACCATCAACAATATCTAGGGGTGATCTTGTCCTATTTGAAGATTCAGATTTTTCATCTAATATGGGTCCTGGAAATCTGTATTTTTGACAAATATCTCATGTGATTCTCATAATCAGTCAAGTTCAGAAAACCCTAGTCATTCAACAGATCAAAAAACAGCCCTGGAAAGGAGAAGGAACTTGCCCAAAATAACATCATGATGAGATTTTTGCTGAGTTAAAAATCTAAAAAATCACAACTCAAAATGCATGTTCTATTCACTACCCTAAGCCCTTCCCAGCTGTGCTTTGATTTATCTAGTTATAAAACTGGCCTGATGCTTCTTTCCCTTTTTTTTCCCTCTGTGATTTCTAATGTAAGCTACAGCCCTGGATAAATCAGATGAGAAGGGTGGGGAGGGAAGATTAGATTGCTCTGGTGTTAACCTTTTAATTAAATCAATTGCTTGTACCTCTAATAAAGAGAGTGTTAAATTGGAAAATGGAAGATAACTACTATAATGTATTAAATGCCCTCATTTATGGGGAGCAAAGACAGTGGAAGTGCCAGGAAGCTGGAATTCTTCCATTTGAATGGAGGAGTCGTCCGGAGCCCTGTAGATCCCTGGATTGTTAGAAAGAACACACAGGCCTATAGATGCTTCTGAAGTTGCTCCACTCATCCCCAGAGAGCACCTATTAGCAGGTTGGAGCAGGCCCAGGAAAGCAGGCTGACTTGTTATTAATGGCAAATGAACTGTGGATGATGCTGTCAGAGCCTCTCTCCATATGACCCACACGTTCTCCACTCCACATCATTCTGTTTATGGTTCTGTTTTTGGAATTATACTCAGGCTGGGTCAGAAGTATGCTTCCCTGGTTCTAGAAATGGCTGGTAGCCAAAGCGCTTTTGTATTGAGAACTAATTGGGGGTGAGGCAAGGTGATGTGGTCAGCTTTTAGAGCTAGTGCAGAGGAAAATGTCTAGAGAACCTATTTTTAACTGCCTTGGCGCCTAAATTGGCCACTGCAAGGGGGAGCTGCTCAGAGTGGTCAATAAGTAGATCCCTAATGTATCACACCTGAGACCAAATTGGTGCCAGCTATTATGGACTTTATTATAGAAGGGGCATGTTTTTTCACCATCATACAGTTCAGGTCCCTTTACCTTCCCATCACTTCCTGTTTTTGAAAGGCAACATGGCACAGTATAAAAAATGAACAACTTCAGGTGAGACACTCTTGGGTTTCAATACCAGATCCATTCCATTTTACATATATGATTTATTACTTAAACTCCCTGGGATTTATTGTTCTCGTCTGTCAATTGAGGATAGTATTTTTTCCTCTTAAGTTTTTTAAATAGAAATGTATTTAAATTAATACATCATTTTCTAGCAGATAAAATTGTGAGATTATTCATTCTTTGAGCACATATTTTTGTCCTCAAGAGCCTCACTTATTCATTGCTATAACCAGAATTCCTATGAGACTTGGTAGAGGTAAGAAACTTAATATATGTGTTTAAGTGAATGGATGAATTAATAATTAAAAAATGACATTGGGTGCATTTAAATTCTTCACAAACCCTTAATAGCCTTACTTATTCTTGCAGTTAACTCTAACATTTATTCAACTTTGGCTTTTTTAAAAAACTTATACTTCTTGAGCACACCCTATATGCCAAATCCTGTATGATTTGCTGAAAGAAACTTCAGATGAATGAACCAAATCCATGCCCTCAAAAAGTAAGAGACTACATAGATTTACACTAAAATAAATAATAATTTAAATATAAACTATTGTTTTTGATTGAGGAGAAAATAGAATTCCAGGAAAATATTACAGTATGGCATTTATCCACACTGGGGACTCAGGCTGGTTTCTAGAAATAAATCTAATATTGCTATAATTTATGACATACAGGTCTTTCAAGTATGCATCTGTATGTGTGTGTGTGTGTGTGTGTGCACGTGCATGTGTGTGCGTGCATGTGTGTGCGCCCATGTCCTAGGTATTAGAGTTTTAGAAATACATACCTCAATATTTTTATGCAAACTCATTACATTCTGGGAGAGAGAGAGAGATTACGTTGTTTGAATTGATGACTTCTTCAGCTGTCCTACTTGTTTCTTTGTAAGGGTTTGAGTATGAGATCTACCTCTTTCTACGTACATGACTTATCACTTAAGCTCCCTGAGCTTTATTGTTTTCACCTATCAATTGAGGATAACATTCTTTTTTCTTACTAACAGAGGAAGGACTCGGAAGTTACTAAGTTCTTTAGTAAATCCTAGAAATGCTTTCTTTTAAAGACAGTGATAGCCAAAATCCTGTTGAAGTTGCGATACATGGTTGAGAGTGGACAATTGTTTTAATTAATATAATGGAAGATGAACAAAGATGTGCCTGTAATCCTAGAATGATGAGTGCAGTAGACAATCTCAAGAAGGTGAACACCAGAAATGGAGATAATTAGATGTTATGCTTAGAATTGCCCTTTTTCAGTTGTATTGGGAAAATGGAGGCAGCTTGGAAGAAACGTTATTTGACTCAACTGCATCCCCATCATGCCTCCCTAGCAACTGCACACAATGCAGACCAAAAATAATTTTTGATTGACTTGTATTTGATTTCGAGGTGGAACAGGGTATTATGAGCGCTGAGCTCAAGTTTGGGCCACACTGAACTCCATCAGCAGATTTCTTAATAAAAAGCAAGGTCCCTGCAGGAATTCTAGGCTTCAGCCTTATATTCGGCAGTTGTAATTCAACTTCTGAGACAGTCTCTTCCAGTCAGCCGATGTCAGAGTTTCCTGCAATGCAGTCTGTATCTCTTGGGTAAAGCCATATTCCTGTGCTGAGGTGGGATATACTCTTTCTGAGTATAAATCAGGTGAGAATTAAAAGGTATTTTAGAAAAACCTGGTAAAATCTTTAACTGCTAACTCTCCTCCCAGTAAGGATACTGTTAAAGTGAAATAAATATGACCTGAGGAGGACTCCGTACTTCTATATTTGAGTCCTTCTGGATGAATGGTAACCTAACTTAATAGATAGAAAAAATTGAAAGCCTAACTTAGGAGCATGTGCCTGTAACAATAGCTGAGTCTTGGCTAATCCCAGCGGCCATACTTCAACCATTCATACACTGTTGAGTGTTCAGACTGTGTTCAAACAATACAACTACCAACTGTAACCAGTCCAGCTGTTTCTGTACCTCATTTCTGATCTCTGCACATCACTTCCCTTTTTTTTTTTTTGTCTATAAATTTGTTCTGACTATGAGGCACTCCTGGAGTCTCTCTGAATCTGCTGTGATTCTGGGGGCTGTCAGATTAGTGAATTGCTCATTTTTCAATTAAACTCCTTTAAATTTAATTCAGCTGACACTTTTTTAAAAAAACAATATGGATGAAAGACAAAGCAGCCCTAAGCCTAGTACATAGAAAACACCCAGTAAGTGTGTCACATGCTCAACCTCCTGTGCATATATTTTAGGCAGACTTTTTTTTTTTTTTTTTTTTTTTTTTTTATATGAGGTCTCGCTCTGTCACCCAGGCTAGAGTGCAACGGCGTGGTCTTGGCTCACTGCAACCTCTGTCTTCCAGGTTCAAGAGATTCTCCCACCTCAGCCTCCTGAGTAGCTGTGATTAAAAGTGCCTGCCACCAGGCCCAGGTAATTTTTGTATTTTTAGTAGAGACTGGGTTTCACCATGTTGGCCATGCTGTTCTCAAACTCCTGACATGATCTGCTTGCCTCGGCCTTCCAAACTGCTGAGATTACAGGCATGAGCCACCATGCCTGCTGGCAGACATTTTAGTTGGCAAAATAGTTTCCAAAATCCAAATAATATGGTTATGTTCCTGTTAACCTAACCCAAGACACACCCCAACCCTTATGCTTTCCCTAAAATCCACCCATAATCCATGTTACCTGTGAGGCTTGGGAGTTATCTGATCATCACTTTGGATGTAGGAATGGCATGTGAAAAGTTACAGTGGTCACACATGTGGAACACATTTAGGGAATTGATGTGGCACCTACTGTTGGAAAGAAGTTGAACAAAATATCTGATAAATAGATTGCTGCCAGACCATGGACAGCTTTAGCATGGGATGGAAGGAATATATATGATAACATTGATAGAGTTTCTGTCTCTATAATGGCATATGACAAACATCACGCATGTGTCGTGGCCCTCACTATCCCGACATGATTTGTTGTTGTGTTCCCCACTTTTCTGCTAGGAAAGATGAAACTCAGAGACTATAAATAACTTTCTCTCCATCATGGAATAAAGAAACGGCAAAACTTGGATGTGAATGCAGATCTATCTGAATCAGTGTCTGTATTTTTAACGATACATTCATTTTAGGTGGTTGAGCAAAGGGTAGATCTAATACTAGGCACAGGTGAGATGTCAGAAATGTTTGTTTTTACCACTCTACTATTTTTTCTGTCTTTTGGTAATCCTGTTCTTGTCATATTAAAATCTTTCTCTCCCAGGTTGTTCTGTTCCGAAAGGAAATTACTCTCCTCTGGCTGTCACTGTTTATAAGCCCATGTGCCAACAATGACTAATGTATCAAAGAGCACCCCATCCAAAAGAGGTTGTAATTTTAATGGGTGAGGCAAAAATGCCTCAAAGACATATCGTGAAATAGAATCTCAAACGTGTGTTCTCAATAAATAGGTAGAATCAGATGGGGTTTCAGATAGGGGCAGGGAGGAAGTATTTTCTTCTCAGTGGCCCTCAAATCACATTCTACTGGAGATCTTTTAGTGACGGATACTTGATTAAGGCTTATTTTTTAAAATGTATTTATTAATTCAATATATGGTCATTAGCAAACCAGGAATGACAACAGCACTGGGGACACAGAGAAGAAAGGTATAGTCACTTTCCTCAAAGAGGACACCATCAAATGGGAGAGGCTGTCAAGCACACAGGAGATTAGCGCACAGAGTAATGGGTCAAGTGATAACACACAAAGATGTGAGGGCAGGGAAGAAACCTTTTAAGTCAGACTGTGAGGCCAAGGTCTACTTCATGCCTCTTTTCAAAAAGCAAAATTTGAATGGAGTGGAAATATTCATAGAAAATAGCCTGAAATAAAAGGAAGGGATTTTAAAAGGAAAAATATATTGTCCTAACTCTGGGGGCCCTCTGTCTACCGAGGTGCCCCAATGAATGCTTAACCCAAATCATGTAATTCTTAAAACACTGAAACCAGTATTACTAATTTCTTTATGACAGTGTTATCATCTCTCCATAGGTAATGACTTGTGTCGAGGTGAGTCTGTTCAGGATCCCATGGCACTGTGCTGTTCCATGTAGCAGCCTTCTGCCACATGTGGTTGTTGAGCATTTGAAATGTGGTTGATGTGACTGAGAAACTGAACTTGGAATTGAATTGTAACGTGCCATAGCCATAAAATAAATCCTAGTCTGAAAAAGCAAATTTGAACTATCTCATTTTTTGATTTGTTGTGTCTGTTAATTACATATTGGGTTAAATGCAATGTAACATTTTTAAAAGTGGGGGAAAGAGCATCCTGTGAAAAGGGACCAGCACATGCAAAGAAAAGGAAGCGTGGGGAGCAGGGCACATACAGGAAATTTCTTAGCTCAGCTGCCGTGACAACATACCAGAGAAACTGAGTGGCTTAAACAGCAGAAATTTGTTCCTCACAGTTCTAAAGGCTGAGAAGTCCACGATTCAAGGTGATGGCTGTTTTGGTTTCTGGTGAATTTCCAAGTCACGGCTTGTGAACAGATACCTTCACTTGGAGAAGAGAGGGGAAGAGAGAGAAGCACGCTCTCTCAGGTCGCTTCTAAGAGCATAATTTCCATCATAAGTGTCCACCCTCAGGACCTAATTACCTCTTAAAAGCCCCATCTCTAAATACCATCATGTTGAAGATTAGAGTTTCAAAATATGAATATGGGGACGCAATATTCAGTCCATATCAGGTAATTACAAATCATTCAGCATAGCTAGAATGATCATACATAGACAGGAGTATTAGAAAGATGAAAATGGAGACATTGAGGGGAGCTCAGTCAAAAGGGGGCTGTTAGTGTCTGTTTAAGGGAACTGAAAGACAGGCAAATGACAGAGATACTGTAGGTTTTGTTTCAGAGCATCACAATAAAGCAAGTTACATGAATGTTTTGCTTTCCTGATGCAAATTTAAGTAATGTTTACACTATACTACAGCCCATTAAGTGTGGAGCACCATTAAGTCTGAAAAACAGTATGTACACCTTAATGAAAAAGTATTACTAAAAAATGCTGTTGAAAACTGTGCTGCTGCAAACATACACGTGCAAGTATCTTTCAGTCAGTGAGTGGATAAAGAAAACATGGTATGCATATACCATGTAATACTACTCAGCCATAAAAAGGAGCGAAATAGTGGCATTCACAGCAACCTGGATGGAATTGGAGACTATTATTCAAAGTGAAGTAACTGAGGAATGAAAAAACAGACATCAAGTGTTCTCACTCCTAAGTGGGAGTTAAGCTATGAGGATGCAAAGGCATAAGAATGATACGTTGGATGTTCAGGACTCGAGAGAAAGGGTGGGAGGGGGTTGAGAGATAAAACACTACGCATTGGGTATAGTGTACACTGCTTGGGTGATGAGTGCACCAAAATCTCAGAAATCATCACCAAAGGACTTATTCATGTAACCAAACACCACCTGTTCCCTAAAATCTATTGAAATAAAAAATAAAGTTAAAAAAAGAAAATAAATAAGTAAATAAAATGATAGCTCCTCAATATCATCAAATATTTGGTCAAAGTTTACTTTTCCCCATGAAGCTTATAATGATTTGAAGTCTTAACTTGAAGAGCTGATAGATGTTTGTGATGACAGACATCCCAATTATCCTGATTTGATCATTACACATTGTATGCGTGTATCAAAATATCACATGCACTGCATAAAAATGTACAATTATTATGTATCAATAAAAACAAACAAAAAAGAATTGCTCTAGGAACTGGAGATACGGAGATGAGTAATGCACGGCCCTTGCCCTCAAGGAGTTAACAATCTAGTAAATGGAACAATTACATATCAGAAAATTACACTTTGGTAAGTGCAACAGTGCCTTATGGAGTGCAGAGGAACTGTTGTCTGAGATAAGTTTTAAAGGATGGTTAGGCATTGAGAGAAAGTGAGACTAGAGAATGGCACGGTGAGCAGAAGGAATGGCATGAAGAAAGGTACAGAGGCAAGAGGTACATGAAAAATAAGTAATAACGTATTACTAAAGTGTTCATCAGTATCAGAGTCTTGAAGGAGCTCTAAACCTTTTGCCGGCAGAGTCTTAACTCAACGTTGATGGCTGCTGACTGATAAGGACTGTAGTTGCCAAAGTCTGGGGTATCCGTGGCAATTTCTTCTTTCTTTCTCTTCCTTTCTTTCTTAGTTGCCAAAGTCTGGGGTATCTGTGGCAATTTCTTCTTTCTCTTTTTCTTTCTTTCTTTTTTCTCTTTCTTTCTTTCTTTCTTTCTTTCTTCTTTCTTTCTTTCTTTCTTCCTTCCTTTCTTCCTTCCTTCCTTTCTTTCTTCCTTCCTTCCTTCAATCCTTCCTTCCTCCCTCCTTTCCTTTCCCTCCCTCCCTCCCTTTCTTCCTTCCATCCTTCCTTCCTCCCTCCCTCCCTCCCTTCCTTCCTCCTTTCTTTCCCTTTCTGTCTTCTTTCTTTTCTTTCCTTCCTTCCTTCCTTCCATCCTTTCTTCCTTCCTTCTGTCTTTTCTTTCTTTCTTTCTCTCTCTCTTTCTTTCGCTTTCTTTCTTTCTTTTTTATGGAGTTTCACTCTTGTCACCCAGGCTGGAGTGCAATGGCGTGATTTCAGCTCACTGTAACCTCCACCTCACAGGTTCAAGAAATTCTCCTACTTCAGCCTCCCCAGTAGCTGAGATTACAGGTGCCCACCACCACACCTGGCTGAATTTTTTATTTTTAATAGAGGTGGGGTTTCACCATATTGACCAGGCTAGTCTTAAGAGCACCAGAATTTTGGGATGGCAAATGATTATTTGCTTCACCAGCTGCATTAACCCCAAAGAAGAGAGTCAACTTGTCCTTTGAAGCTTTGAATACAGGAATTTACTTATGCTTTCTAGCTATGAAAGTCTTAGATGGTATCTTCTTCCAAAAAAATGCTGTTTTATCTACATGGAAAATCTGTTAAGTTCAGCCACCTTTGTTGATTATCTTAGCTAATCATCTGATAACTTACTGCAGATTTTCCATCAGTATTTTCTGCTTCACCTTCCACTTTTATGTTATGAAGACAATTTATTCCCTTATATCTCATGAACCAACCTCTGCCAGTTTAAACTTTTCTTCTGCAGCTTCCTCGCCTCTCTTAATGTTCAAAGAATTGAAGAGAACTAGGGTCTTGCTCTTGATTAGGCTTTGACTTGAGAAAATGCAGCTAGTTTGATCTTCTATCCCGACCACTAAATCTATCTCCGTTGCAGTCTTAAGGCTATTTAGCTTTCTTATCTTTTGTACGTTCAAGGGAGTGGCACTTCTAATTTTCATTCAATAACTTTTTCTTCTCATTCACTACTTAGATGTTTTGCACAAGAAGTCTAACTTTCAGTTTATCTCAGCTTTTGACATGTCTTCCTGACTAGTCTTAATCATTTCTAGCTTTTCGTTTAAAGTGAGAGATGTGCCACTCTTCCTTTCACTTGAACACTTAGAGGCCATTATAAGGTCATTAATTGGCCTAATTTCCATATTGTTGTGTGCCAGGTTATAGGGAGCCCTGAGATAGAGATGAGAGGACAGCTGGTTAGTAGAACAATCAGGACACAAGCAACATTTATCAATTAAATTCACCATCTATTAGCATGGGATTCATGGTGTCCCAAAACAATTGCAATAATAATATCAAAGATTACTGATTATAGATCACCATAACAGATATAATAATAATGAAAATGTTTGAAATTTTGCAAGAGTTATCAAAATGTGACAGACACCAAATGAGTACACGCCGTTGGGAAAAAAAAAATGCCACCAACAGAATTGCTAACCTTCTGTTAAAGTGGCACCAACAGAATCACAAACCTTAACTTTGTAAAAAAAAAAATGCAATATCTTTGAGGTTCAATGAAGTGTGATAAAACAAGTCATGCCTATATCGAGGCCCTGAAGGCCTGACGTCACTGGAGAATCTGAAACAGTTTCTGAAATAAAAATTCACAGGCAATTTTCATTTAAAGTCGTGACAAATGCAGGTTTTAGTAATAGTGATCCATTGGGTAGTACCTCTAAATACCTAATACTGTTTGAGAACACCTCACACGTCGTAACTGCTAGGTAACTGGTAACTGATTATAGATTTTTTCTTCCAAAGAAAGGATACTGTGCACTTACAGCCGTCAGTCTCTCCTCCTATCCTTAGAACTCTACTCACAGGCAGAAAACACAATCAAGGAGCTAAAGTTATCGGTTAGAGAGGCTATCGAAAGGAGACCTTTGAAGTGACTTGTAATTACCTCCAATGTCCACCAGGTGGCAAACAGCAGTGGAGCCTGGTCCAACTGGGTGAGTTCCCTGTTCAAGCTACTGTCTCTTCAGTGAAAAGGTCTCAGAAATTCTGGTATGTTGTCTCACTGTTCTCATTAGTTTCAAAGAACTTCTTGGTGTCTGCCTTAATTTCATTATTTACCCAGGACTCATTCAGGAGCAAGTTGTTCAATTTCCATGAAGTTGTGTGGTTTTCAGTTAGTTTTTTTTGTTTGTTTTTTTGAGACAGAGTCTCACTCTGTCCCCCAGCCGGAGTGCAATGGCACGATATCAGCTCACTACAACATTTGCCTCCCAGGTTCAAGCGATTCTCTTGCCTCAGCCTCCTGAATAGCTGGGATTACAGGCGCCTGCCACCACTCCCAGCCTTCAGTGAGTTTCTTAATCCTGAGTTTTAATTTTATCACACTGTGGTCTGAGAGATGGTTGGTTATGATTTCAGTTCTTTTGCATTTGCTGAGGAGTATTTTACTTCCAATTATGTGGTAGATTTTAGAATAAGTGGCATGTGAGGCTGAGAAGAATGTATATTCTGTTGTTTTGGGGTAGAGAGTTCTGTAGACGTTTACTAGGTCCAGTTGATCCAAAGCTGAGCTCAAGTCTTGAATATCCTTGTTAATTTTCTGTCTCCCAGGTCTGTCTAATATGGACAGTCAGGTGTTAAACTCTCCCACTATTACTGTGTAGGAGTATAAGTCTCTTTGGAGGTCTCTAAGAACTTGTTTTATGAATCTGGGTGCTCCTGTATTGGGTGCCTTTATACTTAGAATAGTTAGCTCTTCTGGTCGAATTGTTCCCTTTACTATTATGTAATGCTCTTCTTTGTCTTTTTTGATCTTTGTTGGTTTAATGTCTATTTTCTCAGTGACTAGGATTGCAACCTTGCTTTTTTTTTCTTTCCATTTGCCTGGTAAATTTTCCTCCGTCCCTTGATTTTGAGCCTGTGTGTGTCTTTGCACATAAGATGGGTCTCCTGAATACAGCACACTGATGGGTCTTGACTCCTTATCCAATTTGCCAGTCTGTGTCTTTTAATTGGGGCATTTAGGCCATTTACATTTAACGTTAGTATTGTTATGTGTGAATTTGATCCTGTCATTGTGCTGCTATTTGGTTATTTTGCACATTTGTTGATGCAGTTTCTTCAGAGTGTCATTGGTCTTTACATTTTGGTATGTTTTTGCAGGGGCTGGTTCCAGTTTTTCCTTTCCATATTTAGTGCTTCTTTCAGGAGCTCTTGTAAGGCAGGACTGGTGGTGACAAAATGCTTCAGAATTTGCTTGTTTATAGCAGCACAATTTTCTACTGCATTTTTTTCATAATACTTGTAAATTAAGGTGTATAAACTGTTTTTTAGACATAATGCTGCTCCACACTTAATGAGCTACAATATGGTGTAAACATTACTTAAATTTGCATTGAGAAAACCAAAAATCTTGCTTTATTGTAGTGCTCTGAAACAAAATCCATAATATCTCTATCATTTGCCTGTCTTTTATTTTCCTTAAACAGACACTAGTAGCCCCTTTTTGACTGAGCTCCTTTCAATGTCTCCATTGCTTCAAGTCACCTGCAACTCCTCATGTAATTAACTGTTTTTTAATATCTTTATTTTATTTTTCTTTAGGAAGCATTGAGGAGATAGGGGTGGTTTAGGCTAGAAAGCTGCAGATTCTAAAGTTCTTCTCATAAAAATTGTTGTTCTGGACTCTCCTTGGAAGTTCACATTTCCCTTTTCCAATCTCTTTTATTGTGTGATAAACTATTCTTTACAAAATATTATTTAAAATCTCAAATAAAAATCAACTCCAAGTGAAGCTGTTTCAGAAATTCCATAAATGCATTTGTGTGGTGGACAGAAACTCAGACGCTAGAGTTGGCCAAGCTTGGATTTAAACCCTGCCTCCAATACCTGCGGTCCCTGAGAATTTGACATCTGGTCTTACTTAAAGTGTGCTGTTTCCTCTCAACCAATATAGGAGTAAAGCTGAGGGAATAGTATGTTCTCATTTCATATTTGACTTATGTGACTTGAGAGCAAAATATTTAAAGGGGAAGAAAATAGCAGAGCTTTATTTTTACAAGTATGAAGAAGGTATGACATCACCCTTCCTAAAACATTTTTCTTTTTTAGAAGAAAAAAAATAAATGGGATACATGTACAGAATTCGCAGAATTTGCATGTTTGTTATATAGGTATATATGTGTCATGGTGGTTTGCTGCACCTATTGACCCATCCTCTAAACCCCCACCTGTCACCTTTCACATCCCAAAAGGCCCTGGTGTGTGTTGTCCCCCTCTCTGTGTCCATGTATTGAAGCAAAATGGTATGGATTCTAGTCCTGCATATGTTGGAAACTGGCTGTTTGACTTGATCTAGCCACTTGTTCTCCCTGGGCCTCAGTTTTCTTATCTGTAAAGTGAGGTTATTGGAGAATACTTTACAAAAGAAGACATATATGAGGCCA
>CAUYLG010038932.1:0-37067 GCA_963573385.1 Cacajao melanocephalus
TGACACACACACCGTCCACTGCCTGTGATTCCGTGTTTCCGCGCCTGACACACACACCGTCCACTGCCTCAGTGATTCCGTGTTTCCGCGCCTGACTCACACACCGTCCACTGCCTGTGATTCCGTGTTTCCGCGCCTGACTCACACACCGTCCACTGCCTGTGATTCCGTGTTTCCACGCCTGACTCCCACACCGTCCACTGCCTGTGATTCCGTGTTTCCGCGCCTGACTCACACACCGTCCACTGCCTCACAGTGATTCCGCGTGTTTCCATGCATCTCTCTGATGACAATTTTTATTTAATTTTTTTGAGACAGGGTTTCACTGCTGCTCATGCCGGAGTGTGGTGGCCTGATCACTGCCCCAAATACCACCCTAAAAACAATGAACCATGTGCCCATCAGCATTCACTCCCTCCACCCCTCCTCAGCCCCTGGCCAGTTTCTGTCTCTGTGAGTTTTTCTATTTTGGGCATTTCCCATAAAGGAGACCACACAGGTTCTGTCTCTGGTGGCTGGCTGACTTGGCACAGTGTCGTCAAAGCTCATCCCAGCTGCAGCGTGAGCTGGAGCACGCTTTCCGTGGCTGAGTCATGCCCCAGTGTGCACGGACCACGGGTGGTTTGTCTCCAGACATTTGGGTGCGCCCCCTCGTCTGGCTGCTATAAACAGTGCTGCTGTGAACAGCTGTGTGCGTGTTTCCGTGTGGAGTGTTTTCATTGATCTGAGTATGCACATACTGAGGCGGGAACTGCTGAGTCTCGTGGCGCTTCCATGTTGAGCTTTTTGAGGAACGACCAGATCGTGTCCACAGGGGACCAACCATTTTACGCTTGCATCTATAACGCACACGGATTCTAATTTCTCCACAGCCTCACCAACGCCTGTTACTGCCTTTCTCTTTTTACACTTACCAATTTAACTTAAGGATTGTTCTTTTCTTTAACAATTAAGATGACCAATTTTAAACACAAAAAGTAACTTTGCAGGGATATTGTTCAGGAGATGGAGAAGGAGGTTGGCCGGTGTGGCAGGCGTGGGGTCCTACACAGCCACTCTTGGCGGTGCTGGCATGTTTGCCC
Organism: Cacajao melanocephalus; assembly: GCA_963573385.1. Taxonomy (NCBI): domain Eukaryota; kingdom Metazoa; phylum Chordata; class Mammalia; order Primates; family Pitheciidae; genus Cacajao; species Cacajao melanocephalus. The sequence goes on from CAUYLG010038932.1 coordinate 1,083, forward strand.
CCGTGGGTGCCACGTAGTTCACAGGGTTTTTTTTGTTTGTTTGTTTTTTTGAGATGGAGTTTTGCTCATCACCCAGGCTGGAGTGCAGTGGGGCAATCTCAGCTCACTGCAACCTCTGCCTCCCGGGTTCAAGTGATTCTCCTGCCTCAGCTTCCTGCATAGCTGGGATTACAGGCACATGCCACCACGCCTAGCTAATTTTTGTATTTTTATCAGAGACGGGGTTATACCATGTTGGCCAAGATGGTCTTGATCTCTTGACCTCATGATCTGTCCACCTCGGCCTCCCAAAGTGCCAGGATTACAGGCGTGAGCCACCACGCCCAGCCCATGAACGATACTTCTGAAGGTTGAAACTAGGATGGGATCTTACCTTCAGCACCTCCATGCCTCCCCCAGGGTGGCAGCCACTGCCAGCCACACCCGGGCCCACAGTCAGCGCTTTACTCTCTTCTGCAGTGCCTGAGGGTCAGGAACTCTCCGGTGGCTGACTGGGTGGTCCCTCCACCAGGGAGCAGGCACTGCGTCCCTGGGCTGGAGGCCTCAGTCCCTGGCAGCCCGAGGAACCCACAGGGACAAAGAGGCGGCCTCGGGGCCTCACGACCTGTCTCCAAGTCACACAGCCTCTGCCGCCTCCGATCAGGCCAGGCGCCCCCAGGTCAGTTCACACTCCACCCCGCTCTGCACAGCCGGGGAGGGACAGCAGCTCATCGCCTCATGTCCCAGGTCTTCTCAGGACCAGAAACCTCCAGCCCGCCCAGCTGTTTCCCGGGCAGGTGTCCAGAGCCTCATTAGCCCAGCTGCTGCCTCCCAGAGGCCCTCTCCACCCAGGACCCTAAGATGTGCTGGGACACGCCACACAGCTCAGAGCGCCATCCCACACCCGCTCACGGCAGGAGGCTGCCCTCTGCGGAGACAGGGACGCAACATAGCTGGTCACACCGAGGGGGCACAGACAGTTCCAGGACCTGGGTCTGTGCTGCCTGTGACACAAGGACTCACACCCAGGGTCAGTGGCCCGTCCTGCAGCCCAGCCTGGGCCTATCGTGAGCCTGCAGGGTGCTCATGGATGGTCACACAGGGATCTCCAGGCAGGAGCCGCTCCCACCTGGAGCAGAAGGGAGAGGGCCCTCCCTGGGCTGGGTCCATGAGTCAGGAGGCTGGGAGGTGCCCTGCACCTTTCCCCACAGACTGCAGAAGCCCGTCCCACTCCGATAGGAGCCTCTGACCAAGGGCACCCAACCTCAGGCTCCTCTCGCCCTCCCTGTGGGCCTGAGGACAGGCGGAGGCAGCAAGGGCAGCAGAGGGAGCCCCTCGTGAGGACCGACCTCATGGGCAAAGCTGCGGCTGCAGCGGGAGACACGTGTCTGGACTCAAAGGACACGGCCGGGGATTCATGCGGACACCGCAGGCACGGGGATAGCACGTTTCTGACTGTTTGTTGTGAAAATAGAAAAGTGAGTGGGTGGTGATCATGGCACCCCCAACAGCGCCCAGGAAGCAATGCTCCACAGAGGGGCCGGATAGGCTGGAGCGAGGCCCTGGGTGAGGCCGACTCTGACCACTGGGCCCTGGACATGGAGGCCCCTACTGACCGCATCTGGGTGAACAGCGTGAGGGGACGGAGATGGTGTGGCCACGTGCCACAGGCCACATACCACACACCACAGGCCACATGCCACAGGCCACCAGGTCCTCAAACAGTTGAACACAGCATGAGCACAGGCCCTGGCAATGCCTCTTCCAGGCAGAGGCCACGGGACCAGCAACGTGCAACTGCACGAACACTCGGGCACACACGACCCCTGCTGCGCTACGTATGGCAGCCATGGAGGATGCACAGCCTGGCTGAGGAACAAGACACCCACGGCTACCACGTGGTGGAGCAGCCTTCCGCCACAAACAGAAGAGGATGTCACTCATGTGGCCTCACCGATGCCACGTGTGGGCCCGGCACACTGGCCAGTGGGGCTGGGCCCTTCCAGCCTCCTTCAAGTGCAGGCCATGAAGTAGGTGGGTCCTGCCGAGGGTGCCTGCAGGGGATGCCGGCCCACGGTCGGGAGGAAAGGGCAGAGCCGCAGGATCTGAGGAGCCCGTGGTGAGGGGCTGGTGGGGCCGGAGGGTGTGAGCTGCAAGGAGGCGTGGGACCATGGAGTAGATGGCGGAGCCTCAGGACGCACACTCACTGGCAGAGGCCGAAGACCCCCAGGGCTGGCAGGATGTCTGCGTGAAGCAAAAGTCCCACAAGGCAGGCCCTGGGTGATGCCACATCATCCATTAATCTCCTTTAGAGGCCAGGTGTAGTGGTTCACACCTGTAATCCCAGCACTTTGGGAGGCCAAAGCAGGCGGATCACCTGAGGTCAGGGGCTCGATACCAGCCTGGCCAATATGGTGAAACCCCATTATCTACTAAAAATACAAAAATTAGGCAGGCGTGGGGGCGCATGCCTGTAATCCCAGCTACCTAAGAGACTGAGGCAGGAGAATCGCTCAAATCTGGGAGGCAGAGGTTGCAGTGAGCTGACATTGCGTGACTGACAGAGCAAGACTCGTCTCAGAAAAGTCTCCTTGTGAGTTGATTTTTCCAGCAAACCTTCAGGGGTGAGGGGAGGCCTCCTTTGGTCCCACAGCTTTGGTGCTGTGAGCAGGGTGCCCAAGTGGCTCTGTTCACAGCTTCAGTGAAGGGAACCCAGGACCTGACCAGCCGGCAGAAGCCTAGGATGTTTTTTAGTCTCAATAAAACCCCTTTTAATCATATATCTGGACCCTCTGTCTGCTTCCTTCTTGGTTGCTTTTTGCTGAGAAAATTGTAAAATTTCCCCACTGGAGTTTCAAAAAGCTTAAAATCTCAAATTGTCTCTGAAACATGTTCTCCACCTACTTCTTTTCCCTCCTCCGCCCTCCTGTTGTCTTTGATGCCACGTCAAAGAACCTAGAGGGGACTTTCAATAACGCAGACCCCTTAAGGAACCAGAGAATGCAGCCACTCACGCCCTTTTGCGGTCTTTTTTTTCCTGTGGAATGCAGAGCCACACACAGCTTTGCCTGGGGTCTAGAGCTCTGCTTTTCTTTTCTTTTTTTTTTTTTTTGAGACAGAGTCCTGCTCTGTCACCCAGGCTGGAGTGCAGTGGTGCAATCTTGGCTCACTGTAACCTCTGCCTCCCAGCTTCAAGCGATTCTCCTGCCTCAGTCTCCCGAGTAGCTGGAATTATGGGCACTCCACCACGCCCAGCTAATTTTTGTATTTTCAGTAGAGACGGGGTTTCGCCATGTTGACGAGGCTGGTCTGAAACTTCTGACCTTGTGAGCCATCCACCTTGGCCTCCCAAAGTGCTGGGATGACAGGCATGAGCCACCGCACCCGGCCAAGGATGCAAATTTTTTCTGCTTGCTTCACCTAAGGATCATCCCTTTATAAGTACAAATTTAAGGGTGCCCAGCTAACAACTTTTAGGGCACTAAAGGAGGTCAGTGGAAATAAAAACCATTTGAAAGCTGGCAAACGAAAAATCTTTATGAATGCTGTAAGTTATGCCTCTATGCGACTATATGAAATACATATATTATATATATGGCATTCCTATGTGATCTAAGATAATATTTGGTAAATAAAGTTAGCTTTTAAATTGTCATTAAAATAAATTAGGGGCCAGGTGTGGTGGCTCAGACCTGTAATCCCAGTACTTTGGGAGGCTGAGGCAGGCAGATCACTTGAGGTCAGGAGTTCAAGACCAGCCTGGCCAATATGATGAAACCCTGCTCTACTAAAAATACAAAAAAAAAAAAAAATTAGCCAGGCATAGTGATTAGTGCCTGTAGTCCCAATTACTTGGGAGGCTGAGGCAGGAGAATTGCTTGAACCTGGGAGGCAGGGGTGGCAGTGAGCCAAGACTGTGCCACTGCACTCCAGGCTGGGCGACAGAGTGAGACCCCATCATCTATAAATAAATAGACAGACAGGGAAGTCTTCAGACTTGTCAGTATCATCCATAACTTTAGATTTTTGCCTGAGTCCAGCAGTCAGATAGATCACACTGTCTTTGCTAGATGTTTAAGGTCATAAAACTGCTGCTTTTGGAGCATTTTTAATACTTGCTTGATGTGTCTGTCAGCTCACGCTGTAAGGGCTGACTGTTGGGCTCCCTACAGTCCTGCACACGTCGTACTGTGAGCTTGTGTCTTTGGTGTAGCCTCTGGATTCTGAGGTCTGGAGAGGTGGCCACGGTGCAGCTTGGGGACATGACCTCGGCACCTGCACCTCCAGCCCCAAGGCAGAGCCAAACCCAGTGTGGCTTACTCCTGCCTGGCCCAGCTTTGCCTCCTGGTCATGCTGGGAGAAGCTGGATCCCACGGGCACTGTCTTCACAACTGTGTCCCCTGTCCTGAGCTGTGTGGCCCTGCCTGTCATAGCCATCCTGGATGCCACAAGGCTACTTCAGACCCAGGATGACTGCGGAAGACACAGGGAGGGTATCTGTGTCATAATTTCAAAATTCTTTTTAGTAATTTAAAATCTTAAAGTCATGTTATGTTAAATTAAGTACCAGATAATCAGCCAGGCACGGTGGCTCACACCTGTGATCCCAGCACTTTGGGAGGCCGAGGCGGGCAGATCACGAGATCAAGAGATCGAGACCATCCTGGTCAACATGGTGAAACCTCGTCTCTACTAAAAACACAAAATATTAGCTGGGCGTGGTGGTGTGCACCTGTAGCCTCAGATACCTGAGAGGCTGAGGCAGGAGAATTGCTTGAACCCAGGAGATGGAGGTTGCAGTGAGCCAAGATTGCACCACTGCACTCCAGTATGGTGACAGAGTGAGACTCTGTCTCAAAAAAAAAAAAAAAGTACTACATAATCATAAAATGTCTGAGTCGGCCGGGTGCGGTGGCTCACGCCTGTAATCCTAACACTCTGGGAGGCCAAGGCAGGCAGATCACTTGAGGTGAGGAGTTCAAGACCAGCCTGGCCAACACGGTGAAACCCCGTTTCTACTAAAAATACAAAAAATTAGCCAGGCGTGGTGGCAGGCATCTGTAGTCCCAGCTACTCAGGAAGCTGAGGCAGGAGAATCTCGAGATCATGACACTGCATGCCAGCCTGCAATGTCACGGCATCACAGTGAGACTCCATCTCAAAAAAAACAACAAAAAAACCTCTGAGCCATTTCTAAGTTAAATGACTCCCAGCTCTTAGGGAGGCAGAGGTGGGAGGATAGCTTGAGCCCAGGTGTTCGAGACCTGCCTGGGCAATATAGCAAGACCATGTTCTCCACAAAAAGGGAAAAAAAAAAAAAAAAAACTTGAAATATTAATTACTTTTTTTTTTTGAGATGGAGTCTTGCTCTGTTGCCAGGCTGGAGTGCAGTGGCATGATCTTGGCTCACTGCAACCTCCGCCTTCTGGGTTCAAGCGATTCTTCCGCCTCAGCCTCCCGAGTAGCAAGGACCACAGGTGTGTGCCACCATGCCTAGCTAATTTTTTTTTTGTATTTTTAGTAGAGACAGGGTTTCACCATGTTGGCCAGGATGGTCTTGATCTCTTGACCTCATGATCCGCCCACCCCGTCCTCCCAAAGTGCTGGGATTACAGGCGTGACCTACCGCGCCCTGCCTGAAATATTAATTACTAAGCATAAGCTTAAGCTTATATACATTGAGATCTTATTTTTATATGGTAGAGGAAGCTAAATATATTTAGATCTGTTAAAAAAATTTAGGAAATATATCTCTGTAGAACATTATGAAGCAGTTTTCATCTGCAAATACAGTTCAAAATTACTTGCTAAGTTCTTAACTGAAAATTAGGGTCATTAAGAGTTAACATTGTAATTAATATATGTAATTGAAATTACTAAATATAAGAGAAACAATTCTGTATGCAAGATATATAAGAAAAGTAGAGTTTGTTTTTCTTTCGAACATTTTCATGTAATATTAATCGAAAAAGATGTTTGTTTACCTTTTCAGTAAACGGAAAAAAGAAGAGGGGAAAGAGGGAGAGACACTCTGCCTCGTGCTGTCTTTATCAGCTCTATTGACTGTGGGAAACCAAGTCTTCTATTAGAGTAAAGGTTTTGCTTTTGGAAATCTCTGAATTACCTTGGTTAACGAATGACTTATTTTACAGTGGCCTGTGATCTTATTTTGAAATTGTGCTAAGCCTTTGATATTTGACAGGCTTCCCAAAACCAAATTTCAAGTTCTAAAATTAAGGTTTTTTTTGACCTGAACTAATTCGGACATAACAAGTAGGAACTCCCAGAAGTCCAAGGGAGATGTATGAGGCTGATCCGGTGTGTTAAAATCATACTGGAGGCATCAACAAATACAAAATGCTGTCTGAGTCACATTTGTGTAAATGTGTTATTAATATGTGTTCCAAAATTGTATGAGATTCCTAAAATTCTGACGTGTCTTGGTATATGGTATCATCGTAATTAGGATTATATGTTAAATTGTTCTAGCCACAGAAGTAATGAAACTTACTGTCAACTGCATCTTCACCCACGACTACTCTAAGTCTTTTGTCATCCACAGAAAATTACTGTTTTACTTTGATTCTTCTCAAGATGCAGTTTAAGGCCGGGTGTGGTGGCTCATGCCTGTCATCCCAGCACTTTGGGAGGCCGAGGCGGGCGCATCAGTTGAGATCAGGAGTTTGAGACCAGCCTGGCCAACATAGTGAAACCCCATCTCTACTAAAAATACAGAAATTAGCCGGACGTGGTGGTATACGCCTGTAATCCCAGCTACCCGGGAGGCTGAGGCAGGAGAATCACTTGAACCCAAGAGGCAGGGGTTGCAGGGAGCCAAGATCATGCCACTGTACTCCAGGCTAGGCAACAGAGCGAGACTCTGTCTCAAAATAAAATAAAATACTAAAATAAAATATAATAAGCTACAGTACAAAATTTGCATTTTCATCAAGGAAATTCATGGAAAGGACACTGACAAGCATACGGGCTTCTGGTAACCTGTGAGATCACACCAATGGACCAGATAAAAATTTCCAGGACTCGTATTAAACAGCTGATGCATTCATGAGGATTGCTAACCCAACATCGCACAGAAAAAAAGCAAATTACATGGAACTGAATTGACAGAGGACTGAAACTTTCTACGACTTTCTGTTGTTGCTGAAACCTTGCTGACTGTTTTAATATTTTGTTTTCCAGAGTGAAAAAACCTTTTTCTTTTTGAGCTATGTATAGCTATAGCAATTGGGTAACATATACCTTTGTGAGCGAAACTGATACATTTGTCTTTTTCTCTACCTGATTTCTCAAAAATCTGGAAGTGATTCATGAGTATTCTTATTTTCAACGTAGTTCTTTGCATAAGTTCAATAAGAATCTGCTTTCCTGCCAGGTACAGTGGCTCATGCCTGTAATCCCAGAACTTTGGGAGGCCCAGGCGGGCGGATCAGGATGTCAGGGGTTCGAGATCACCCTGGCCAACATGGTGAAACCCCGTCTCTACTAAAATACAAAAATTAGCTGGGCATGGTGGCGCATGCCTATAGTCCCAGCTACTCGGGAGGCTGAGGCAGGAGAATTGCTTGAACCCGGGAGACAGAGGTTGCAGTGAGCCGAGTTCGCACCACTGCACTCCAGCCTGGCGACAGAGCTGAAAAAAAAAAGAATTTGTTTTCCTAGTAACAGGACATAATTGGAAACCCTGGTTGTTCTACGCAGGCCTTGGAATGACGTGTTTTCAGATATGACCACACTGCTTTGAGGAATTGAGGTTCTCTTTACAGAGTCAATAAAAAGCCCCTTGGAAAGACTGGACCGGTGCCCTGTTTACATAGTTCCCTTACAAGGGTCCTGGCCTTGAGGTAAGTAAAGAACGTCACTTTCAGCCGGGTGTGGTGGCTCACGCCTGCAATCCCAGCACTTTGGGAGGCCGAGGCGGGTGGATCACAGGGTCAGGAGTTCAAGACCATCCTGGCCAACCTGGTGAAACCCCATCTCTACTAAAATACAAATTAGCCGGGCATAGTGGTGAGCGCCTGTAATCCCAGCTACTTGGGAGGCTGAGGCAGGGGAATCGCTTGAACCCAGGAGGTGGAGATTGCAGTGAGCTGAGATCACACCATTGCACTCCAGCCTGGCAACAGAGCAAGACTCAAAAAAAAAAAAAAAAGAATGTCACTTTCTGACAGATCCAGGAACTTCAAGATAGTTTGGGACCTGGAGGAGAGACATTCACCCCCCAATTCATAGAGGTATTGTAAGTACAGTGTGATGGGCAGCCCTTGGCTTGGGCCCCTAGACATGGGAAGTGTTTGTTTGCTTTAGAGACAGGGTCTCGCTCTGTCGCCCAAGCCGAAGTGCAGTGGTGCGATCATAGCTCACTGCAGCCTCAATGTCCTGGCTCAAGTGATCCTCCCGTCTCAGCCTCCTGACAGCTGGGACTACAAGTACGCACCATTATGCCCGGGTAATTTTTTAATTTTTTGTGGAGACAGGGGTCTCACTATGTTGCCCAGGTTGGTCTCAAACTCCTGGGATCAATCAATCCTCCTGCCTCGGCCTCTCAAAGTGCTGGGATTACAGGCATGAGCCACCATACCCAGCCCTCAAGTGGCTTTTAAAGGTCTAATCTGATGCTTTTGCAGTTCATAAGCACGATGACTGGCTCATGTGTCAGATATGTTGTCCTCAAACCGTGTTATGACATCAGCACGTTACCTGTCTGACACAGGAAAAAACAGTCTAATCTGAAATTCCTTATGACAGAGTTCCAGCCAATTTAAAAAGGAGCCTATATGGCCAATCACCAGTTGTCATACTTAATGCACATCACCAGGACAAACGTGATCATAAAATGTATTTTACAAGTAAACTGGTCTTACCAAGATTTATCTTTGGTAAAAATGGGTAAGTAGAGAGAGAAAAATTAGGTTTCAGAGAAAAACTATAGAATATCTGTTACTGGATTCTAGCCCTGACCACTGGGTTTTTTATTTTCCCACAATTTGGACTAAATCATGAACAATCTTCTGGCTACACGCCTCTAAAGAAGAGCCTGGCTGGGTACGGTGGTTCACACCTGTAATCCCAGCACTTTGGGAGGTCCAGGTGAGAGGATCGCTTGGGCTCTGGAGTTCGAGACGAGGCTGGGCAAGGCAGCAAGACCTAGTTTCTACAAAATTTTAAAAAATTAGCCGGCCCTGGTGATGAACACCTGTATTCCCAACTACTCGGGAGGCTGAGACAAGAGGATCCTTTGAGCCCAAGAGTTCAAGGCTGTGATGAGCGGGAATCATGCCTCTGCACTCGAGTGGGTGACAGGGCAAGACCTGGTCTCTTCATAAACAAAAAGAAGAACGTGGATTTTAGTTTCTTCATGTTTTTAGTTGTCTCCCTAATGGAACAGGTTTCTTCATCCTGGCATACAAATTGGTTATAATCCTATGTGTTACTTCTGAGAAAACGAAAATTACGGTGTTTCTAGAAACTAGAGATGATTCAACAGATGACAGCAGCTCTATAAATTAGTGACTTCACTGAGGTCTCATGTTTGCCACCCTGCGATGCCATTCCAATTCAGTGTTTTCGGGTTTTTTTTGAGATGGGGTTTCACTCTTTTGCCCAGGATGGAGTAAAGTGGCCTGATCACAGCTCAGTACAACCTCCGCCTCCTAAGTTCAAACCATTCTCTTGCCTCAGCCTCCCGAGTAGCTGGGATTACAGGCGCACGCCACCACGCCCAGCTAATTTTTGTATTTTTAGTAGAGACAGGGTTTCACCATGTTGGCCAGGCTGGTCTCGACCTCCTGACCTCGTGATCCGCCCACGTCAGCCTCCCAAAGTGCTGGGATTACAGGTGTGAGCCACCGCGCTGAGCCAGTATTTGGTGTTCTAAAAAATAATAATAATAATACTGAAACGTCTCCTCCTTTCCTGCTTGACATGGGCCACGACTGTCTGGGAATGAGCCTCCCAGCAAGAGGGGACACTTTGACCCTCCGATTTTGACAATCAGTGCTTTCAGGAAGGAAGACTTTGATCAAAAGCGGGGCAAATGAGAAAGAAAAATCATTTATCTGAGCAATGCAAAGCCCTTTTAAATTGTGGGCCCAGAGAGCCTGGTGTTAAGTGCTAGAAAGCATTGAAAATGTAACCGCAGCCCTCTCACGACCCCTTGAGCGCAGGAACTCCCACTGCCGCCGGCTCCGGACCGAGGACACGCAGCCGTGGCCGGCCGCGAACCAGGGCCCCGGCTACGGCCAGTGAGAGCTCCCGGGCAACGTTCGAAGCCACCTGCTCTCCGACGGGCTCTCTCCCCTTGCATCACCGGAGCCTCCGTCTTGTTCTCCGGTGCCGCTGGTGACCCGGGCCGCCCTCGACCTCTGCCCGAATAGACCCACCGGGCACCGCATTCTGACCCTTTCCACGATTCCGGGTTGACCGTTCACACAGGACTCAGGGCCGGCGGGCAGGAAGCCGGGCTCTCCTCGGCGGCGGAGCGAAGGGCCTCCTGGGCCCGGGATGTCCGCGCTCGGAAGGCGCGGAGGAGGCGTCCCCGCGGGACGGGCCGGCAGGACGGTGGCGTCCGGCTCCCCGGCGGCCTGGGGAGCCGGGCCCCGCGAGAACGCGCCTTCCCGCCCCATCGGGGCCTCAGTTTCCCCACCCCGGGAGAGCCAGCGGCCCGCCCCGGGCTCACTCCCCGCCGCGGCCCCCACCTCAGGACGCGCACCCGGCGCGGCCCCGCTCTGCCCTCGGCGCCCGGGCTGCCCCCCTGGCCCGCGCGGCCCGGAGTCGCTCACCTGCGGGGCCGGGGCCGGGGACGCCCCACATCGTCCACGGCCGGCGCGGAACCTTGGCCCGACCGCAGCGGCTGGCCGGGAGGACTTTCTCCGGCGCACCGAGGGCAACGCGGGCGGGGCGGAGAAGCCGGGTGCACAAAGCTCCCGGCGGAAGTCCGGCTGGGGCGGGGCCGAACGGGTGGACGGCGTGGCCTGAGGCGCAGGAGTGGGCGCGGCCTCGCGGGTGCGGGCGTGGCCAGGAGGTCTCGGGCGGAGTGGGGCGGGGCCTGAGGACTGGTGTGGGCGTGGCCGCGTCTGGTGGGGGCGTGGTCATGAGGTCTCGGGGTGGGGGTGTGGCCCTACGGGGAAGGAGCGGGCGCCGGCCGCCAGGGGGCGCCGTGGGGCAGCGGGGTCACACCCGGCGCGCAGCGCCCGCTCCTCTGCCCGCCATCGAGGCCCCGCAGCCTCGCGCCGCCGCCTGGACTCGGCCTCTCCGCGGGATCCCGGCCCCTCCTCGAGCGCCGCCTTCCGCCGCGGGGGCCGCCATGGCCTCGCTGGGGGACCTGGTGCGCGCCTGGCACCTGGGCGCGCAGGCCGTGGAGCGCGGGGACTGGGCCCGCGCCCTGCGCCTCTTCTCGGGCGTCCCGGCGCCGCCCGCCAAGCTGTGCTTCAACGCGGGCTGCGTGCACCTGCTGGCCGGGGACGCCGAGGCCGCGCTGCGGGTGAGCCGGGCGAGGGAGGCCAGTGCGCGCGACGCCTCCGCCTCGAGCCCCTGGGGAGGGCCCTGCCACGCGCCCGGCGGTCACGGGGTCGCCCTGCCGCCCCGACCCAGCGAACGCCCCCCGCAGGTGGGAGCCGAGCGGCCTGGGCCGCACCGGAGCTGAGCGAGGTCGGGCCGAGGGGCGCGGCGGTCACCGGGAGAGGCCCGGGCGGAGGGTGACTCACACCGGGAAGCGGGAAGCCGTTGGGTGGGTGAGGCCCGGGGGGGCCGCCTGCCCCACGGGAGAGCGCTGCGCTGGTGGTCAAGGCCGGGAGGCCGGGTCGGTCTCCTCATCCGGGCCCTCAGCCGCCCCCCACCCCGGCCTCCTTCGGGGCGGGGTGCTCCAGGCGAAACAGCCGGGAGCCCGGGGTGCGGCGGCCGAGGCCCTGCACGGAGCCCGCTGCCCTTCCCGCCCGCGTCCCGGGCTGGCTGTTCCTGCGCGTCCCAAACGCCGGCGCCGCCCCCCGCCCCTCAGGCGCCCACGCTGTTGAAGGCTGGTGACCGCAGCGATGAAGAGGAGAGGGAACTGCGCGCTGGGGAGCGTCTCCACGCCGCTGACCCGCAGCATATACCCCTTGGAGGAGACTGGGCAAAGCGCGGGAGACCCCCCTCCCCCACTTTGTCTCACAGCTGCTTACAAATTTACAGTCACCTCCACAGAAATTTCATTTTTTCTTTTTAAAGACGGAGTCTTGCTCTGCCGCCCAGCTGGAGTGCAGTGGTGCTATCTGGGTTCACTGGAACCTCCGCCGCCCAGGTTCAAGCAATTATCCTGCCTCAGCCTCCCTAGTAGCTGGTATTACAGGCGCCCACCACCATGCTGGGCTAATTTTATATTTTTAGTAGAGACGGGGTTTCACCATGTTGGCCAGGCTGGTCTTGAACTCCTGATGTCAAGTGATCCACCCACCTCAGCCTCCCAAAGTGCTGGGATCACAGACATGAGCCACCTCGCTCAGCCCACAATGATTTCATTTTAAAATGTTATCCAAGAAAGGGAATGTAATCATTGGACCCCAGGTGCTTTAGCAATGAATCCTATGTTGAGGGCCAACGCAGTCAGCTCATGCCCATATGCATGGTTTCTCTACAGAGAAGGGACGCGGTTAGAGTCAATATGCTGATCACAACATGTGCATATTAGGAATATGGGAACTTAGAAAGCAGATGGAACAGCTATGATTAATAAAGCCGATCACCTGCCGGGCAGGCCAGGGTGCAGAGCGTGTCGCTGGAACTGCTGTTCTCGGTAGGAGCCTTGCGTGATGTTTGGGGCAGACGGCTTCTGCCGGCCTGAGCAGCCAGCCTACGTTAGTCGCTCAGCCACCACACTTCACATCTGTGTGAGCTCAGTTCAACAACAAGCCTCACTCAGCCAGATTTGTGAGAGTGAGACCACAGCACCCTACCTGTCACACACATTTCACTGATGGCTACAGTCCCGATCAGAACATACAAAGTCCTCTGAGTCTGGTTTAAGGAAGAGCTGTGCTTTATACACAGACAAACCCATTAAAACATTTGTGTTATTCTTTCTGATTCTATCAGATACCTACTGTGTCATTTTCCATGAACTACCAAAAAAGGATTTTTATTTAATTTGTTTATTTTTTTGAGACAGAGTCTCACTCTGTCTCCCAGGCTGGAGTGCAGTGGCGTGATCTTGGCTCACTGCAACCTCTGTCTCCCAGGTTTAAGTGATTCTCCTGCCTCAGCCTCCTGAGTAGCTTGGATTACAGGCATGTGCCACTACACCCAGCTAATTTTTGTAGTTTTGGTAGAGGCAAGGTTTCACCACGTTGGCGAGGCTGGTCTTGAACTCCTGACCTCAGGCAATCCACCCATCTCTGCCTCCCAAAGTGCTGGTATTACAGACGTGAGCCACCGCGCCCAGCCTGTGATGCAGTTCTTAACTGGTGACTCTGGGATCTGGGCTGTGTCATCTCATCTCCAGTGACAGCCAAGGTCACCTGAGGTCAGGAGCTGGAGAATCGCTTGCACCCGGGAGGCGGAGGTTGCAGTGAGCCGAGATTGCACCACTGCACTCCAGCCTGGGCGATAGAGTGAGACTCCATCTCATAAAAAAGGATTTTTAAAAGACAAAAATCTTGCATAACCCCATTCCCCAGAGGTGACTATTATTAACATACTGGAACATTTTTTTCTGGCCTCTGTCCTTGTGCTCATGGTGAACAAATCGGTGTCAGCAGCACGTCAATGGGCTCTGCCCCATGGGCAGGTTGGGGTCAGGTGGGCAGCCTGAGTGGTAACAGCCCTGCCCAGGCAGAGACCCCAAAGGCCCGTGGATAGGTGCAGGAGGGCTGTGGGGGCTCCCTGGGGCTGACGGAATTATGAGACCCTGTCACCGATCACGCGGGATCTGTGATGCTGCGTGACTGGGTTACACACCTGGGCATTCTGTGAGCATTTCTGTCCCCAGGCATTTGACCAAGCAGTGACCAAGGACACCTGCATGGCCGTTGGCTTCTTCCAGCGAGGAGTGGCCAACTTCCAGCTGGCGAGGTGAGCACAGGGGCGCCTTGTTCCTTCTCTGACGGCCCTTTGTCCCCCTGCAGAGTCCACTCCTGCACTCCCTCCTCCTCCCTCTCCACCGGCTCCCTTCTCTTGCCCACCCCCTTCTCCGTGGTTCCTGGCTTCAGGGAAACCTGGGCAGAGACTCTGGCCCTCTCTGCTCAGTGCCACCCTTGGACACAAGTGGTCAGGTCCTCACTGCTTGCCCAGCCTCTCTGCCCCGTGTTCCTTCCTAGAGGAGGAATGAGGGAAGGGTGACCATCAGATGCAGGCCAGGCCCTGCCTCGGCCTCTGCCCGACGCTCTAAGGCCCATGCCAGCAAGGCAGGCTCTGCGGGGAAGTGGATCAAATCCTGAAAGACTTGCAATCCTGAAGTCTAAAATCTCCCAAATATAAAAATCTAGAAAAAATAATTAAAATTCTCTAAAACAAATTTATTTACTTTTTTTTTTTTTTTTTTTTAAATTTTGAGACAGAGTTTCACTCTGTTGCCCAGGCTGAAGTGCAGTGGTGCGATCTTGGCTCACTGCAACCTCTGCCTCCCGGTTCAAGTGATTCTCTTGCCTCAGCCTCCCGAGTAGCTGGTACTACAGATATGCGCCACCATGCCCGGCTAATTTTTGTATTTTTAGTAGAGACAGGGTTTCACCTTCTTGGCCAGGCTGGGGTCTCAAACTCTTGACCTCGTGATCCGCCCGCCTCTGCCTTCCAGAGTGCTGGGATTACAGGCATGAGCCATTGTGCCCAGCCTATTTACTTTTTTTTAAAGAGATTTATTTCAGAAACGTAAAGGCATGACAGAACCCTTCATCGGCCAATAAAACAGGCAAAAATAACATATTTTTTCAAGCACAAACTCGTGCATGTTAGCGGCAGGCCCACAGGCGTGAGAGCCACCAGCCGACGAACTGTGCTCATGATGAGCTGGGTCAGGAGGGGAACTCGCACGCGCGTAGGAGGTGAGACGGGGAACACGCATGTGCATGAGAGACTGAGGCTGGTGACTGTGTGCACCTGGCTTTATAACGAGTCATCAAAACACCAGGATGAACAACGCGTCTTCTAACAAGCTCCATCAAAGGCGCAGGGACCACCACATATGCAGTCGCCCAGAGAGGCAGGGTCTTTCAGAAAGGCAGAGGAACAAAAAGGCCACCTCTTCCTTTACTGAGGAAGTCTTGGCCTTTGGGATTTTGACTTCAGGACTGTGCCTTTCTGGATTAGGGTCCAGACCCCTGGGGCAGCCTCACCTTCAGATCGGCAGGGGAAGCCTGCCTGGGGGAGATGAGTTTCCTCCCACCTAGGCTTGAGGCTTGGAAGGAGGCTCAGAGTTTGCAGGGGGAGCCCCCACGGCGGGGGGGGGGGCGGCCTGAGAAGCAGGAGGGAAATAACCAGAGCACTCTGCACAGCTCAGAAGAGAGGCAGGGGGTGCGGGGGGGCAGGCAGGGCCCAGGAAGCGCAGTCTGAGCTGGGAAAAGGCTCAAACCCCAACACACAGTGACCCCATGTCTGCTTAGCACCCACCAGACCTGAATGTGCAGACCTGGGCACCCGGGTGCCCTCCCCCAGGTCTCCTTGGAGCCAGGAGGAGCGGGGAGGCTGGAGCAGGGCTGGGTGTGAAAGCTGCCCTGCGCTGCTGAGGGAACCCGGCTGCCCACAGGTTCCAGGAAGCTCTGTCTGACTTCCAGCTGGCCCTGGTACAGCTGAGGGGCCACGCTGCCATCGACTACACACAGCTGGGCCTGCGGTTCAAGCTGCAGGCCTGGGAGGTGAGGGCGGGGCTCGCTGTGCTGCATGCCAGGGACGTCTGCGGGCGGCAGCACCCTCACGGGAGGGCCCTTCGGCGGGGGAGCGCCTCTGGCTGCCATGGAACCCCTTGGCCACTCCATGACCTGCAAGAGGGTTCTGGTGGCAGTGAAGGTGGGGGGACCATTTTGTGCCATTTCAGGCCACCAGGGGTGGCTCTACCCTGGAGAAGGGCAGAGGCAAAAGGCTGCTGGGTGGGCAGGATCAGGCAGGGGGTCGTGCCCACCCTCCACTGTGTGCCCAGCCCTTTCCTGGCTGCCTGGAACATGTTGCCACTAAGGAAGGGGCATTGAGAGGCCCTGACCAGACCCTGGCAGCCCTGAAGCCTTGTGGGAATAGCATTGTCTTAGGATGCAAAAATGGAAGGGAGAGCCCACTGGGTAAGGGGTCTGGAGCCAAGGTTAAAGCCGGGCGGGGGGGCAGCGGTCCACCAGCCCAGGGCATAGAACGGTGCAGGGGAGGGGCCGGGGGAAGGGGTAAGGAGTTGGTTGAGGGAGCCTGGAGAAGGGCCAGGTGGTGGGGAGAAGGGACCAGTTGGGTTGGGGAGCCAGGGGAGGGGCCAGGTGTGGGGTCAAGCCCCTACCATCACCTTGGCCTCTCTCCCAGGTACTATACAATGTGGCATCAGCACAGTGCCAACTGGGGCTCTGGACAGAGGCAGCCAGCAGCCTGAGGGAGGCCATGTCCAGTTGGCCGGAGGGGTCCCTGAATGGCCTGGAGTCAGCTCTGGACCAGGTGCAGGTGAGGAGCGCTGTCCTGGGTCTGGGTTTTGGGTGGGTGTCTACCACAGCCCCTCAAGACCAGCTTCAGGAGCTGAAGAAGCTTCCAGAGGGAGGTGCCCTAGTGCCCAGTTTTGGGGGCCAGGCAGGGGCTTCACATGGCCTGCGGGAAGGGGGCGGGGGCCCACGTGGCTCCTCTTGCTGCAAGGCGCAGAGGCTCTGGGCCACAGGCCTGGTTGCTCACCTGGTCGGCATCTGCTGGACGCCACCCCTCTCCAGAGACAGAGCTTGCTGCCGCTGCGGCAGGTCCCCAGGGGCGAGGTCTTCCGGCCTCACCGACGGCACCTGGACCACCTGGAGCCCATGGATTTCCTGGGCAAGGCCAAGGTAAAGGTGGGGGCGGCGTCCCAGGCATCACGGCCGGTGCTGAGCCTCAAACTGTGTTCCCAGGGACATGGGGGTGCAGCCCAGGCGACCACAAAGACCAGGAGGGTGGGGAGTGGGCCCACGGCCATCCACAAGCTGTGCCCAGAGTGGGGGGGCGGTGCTGTGAACTTGGGGGCGGAGCCCACTAGAGCCAGCTGCATGGAGGGGCCTCGGCTCTCCCAGCAAGGGCCCTGCGGTGCCGCCCCCACCCAGGCTCAGCCACAGCCTCACACCCTCCCAGAGTCCCCCCATACCCCCAGAGTCCCCATGTCCTCCCAGAGTCCCCAAGTCCTCCCAGATTCTCCATGTTCTCCCAGAGTTCCCCCGTCCTCCCAGAGTCACCCCGTCTCCCCAGAGTCCCCACGTCCTCCCAGAGTCCACCCATCCTCCCAGAGTCCCCTCGTCCTCCCAGAGTCCCCATGTCCCCCCAGAGTCCCCATGTCCTCCCAGTCACCCCATCCCCCCAGAGTCCCCACATCCCCCCAGAGTCCCCACGTCCACCCAGAGTCACCCTGTCCCCCCAGAGTCCCCACGTCCTCCCAGAGTCACCCCATCCCCCCAGAGTCCCCACATCTTCCCAGTCACCTGTCCTCCTAGAGTCCCCGCGTCCTCCCAGAGTTTCCCCTTGTCCTTCCAGAGTCCCCCCGAGTCCTCCCAGAGTCTCCCTGAGTCCTCCCAGAGTCCCCACGTCTCTCTGCATCCCTTTGTGCCTTTGTGTCTCCCTGTGTCTCTGCCACAGATAGCGAGGTCTCTCGGGGGCTTGGGCTGCAGTCTGACGGTCTGGGCCACGTCATACCCACACTTGGGTCAGGGCCAGGCAGAACCCCTAAAGTCACAGGAATGGGGAGCTGCTCACCCCCAAAGGCAGGGGGCCAAATGTGGTGGAGAAGAACTCCTGGGAGGCGGCAACGGGATCACCTTGGCTGGCCACACCCCGTCGGTCACCTGCACTTGCACCTGTGTGGCCAGGGCCAGCTACCCAGAGCGGGAGGCCTAGGGGTGCACGAAGCAGGGCTCTGACCTGTGTTAATGCATCGACATGGAGTCTGCCTGTCACAGTGGAGGGCTGTTTATAAGAAAAACGTATTTTAAAAGTTGTACTAAAATTAACATTGCCAGCAGACGCCTCCCTCTGTCAAACATGTTTTCCCTCCACAGTGGCCTGGCAGACACGGGCCAGGTGTGGGCAGCCGTCACCCAGCCCCCGGGAGACTCAGAGCTGCAGGGGGTGGTGGAGCGGGCTGCGGGGAGCCGACCTCGCTGGCCGCTGATCCCTGACCCAGCACCCCCTGTCCCTGCCAGGTGGTGTCCTCTGCCATCCCTGACGACCAGCGCTGGGCCGTCCGCCCGCAGCAGCTGCAGGTGGGTTTGCACCCCTCAGGCCCCTGCCTGGCCTCACCCAGCTTCGTGGGAAAGAAAATGCCACACAAGCTCCAGGCCCTCCCAGGGCCCCAAAGTTCCTCTGCTGGGCGGTGTGGGGTGGCCGTCCCATCCCTGTGTGAGACCTGGAGAAACCGTCTTCAGGGTTCGGGAGGAGGGAGGGCGGCCCCGACCCTTAACCACAGCGAGGCTGGCACTTTGTGTCCACAGGGAGCAGGAGTGAACCGTGATGCCAGGTAGGAGGGCCAGCTGGGCCCCGAGAGTGCCTCCCTTTCCTGCTGGGCAGAGAACCTCCACGTGGGGCCACTCCGGGCCCGGGCACAGGATGGCACGACCTGCTTCCTGACGGAGACTGTCTGGGGCCCAGAGCTTGGGAAGGGGAGCCCGGCTTCTCTCTCTGCCCCTTGTCCTGCCCCCAGCTCCACCTCCCCTAAAACTGCCCCTCAGGGAGGTGGGGGCACCCGGGCCTTGGGGGTGGCACTGGGAGGCAGCTGAGACCCACAGGGGCACTGTGACTCCCGCAGCACCAAAGGCCGGGGAGCAGCCTAGGGAGGCGGCCCAGCCCAGCCCTGCCGGGGACCCCCAAACACAAATGGGGCTACAGAGACGGCCGGGGCTCCAGGTGTCACGGGGGTCCTCAAGGGACAGAGCAAACCCTGGAGCTGCACCTCCAGCCTGCCTTTCACGAGGCGTGGCTGGGCACAGGGGGGCACTGAGATGGGCAGGGCCTGAGAGCCGCCCTCCTCTCCCCAGCACCAGAATCAGGGACTCCCCAAGAGCTGGCACCCAGCAGGGCGCCCTCCATGCAGAGACAGAGGTCAGTGCTGACTGCTGCACGCTGGCTGCCTTCCGGGAGCAGGTGCGTGGACTGGGCCTCTCCCCACTCGGAGTCGGAGCTCCTGCTGCTTCCTCAGGCCGGGGACCACAGTGGAACCAGCACCAGGGCAGAGGGGGCAGCTCACTGGGGGTCGACGGCCAGGCTCACCGGTGGCCCCAGCCCAGCCAGATAGGAGGGTGCCCAACTCAGGGCACAGGGTAAACGTCCAGCCCACACAGGGGCCAGGGACTGGGTCCTGAGCTTCCTGGGGTCAGTGGGGAGCCCACCCTCCTACAGCTGCCGCCTCGGTGGGCCTGGCGGGATGGGCTGCTCCCTGCTGGTGACAGGCAGCCTCTAGGCCTACAGGGACCCAGCCCCATCCTGAGGCAGCCCACTTGTGGCCGGGGCTCCCAATTCAACTGCAGGCTGCCTGCAGGGCGATGGCTGCGCACACAGGCCACACCCTTGCCCGTGGGCTTTGCTGGGACAGTGCTGGCCTCCAGCACCTGACGCCCCGTCCCACCACCTGTGCTTCCCTTGCAGAGGCCCCAGATGGAGCAAGATGGCAAACCGGCTCCTCCGTCCCCAGGTAGGGGGTCCCCAGCGGTGGGGTCCCCGGGTGAGGAGGAAGCCGCTGGTGCACGGTGCCTGCTGCTCCTCCACACACAGGGCCCGATTTGGTGGGAGAGGTTGCATCAGTCTTGCTCTGTCCTGCAGGGCCGCCGGCAACGGGGGCGCCTGGCCCCGGCCCCTCTGAGGACCCAGCAGCTGCTGGGGTAAGAGGCTCCAGACCCTTTACCTGTCGGCCTCGGCCACTGGAGGGAGGCCGAGGCCAAGCCATCCCTCAGAATCAAGCCTTGCAAGCCCCTACCCCCACCCAGCCTCTGCCCACACCCCGGGGCTGAAGACGGCCATCCCTCCCCCTCCTGGCCGCAGGGAGCAGGCGCGGGGTGCGCTGAGCCGCTGGTGACTGTCACCGTGCAGTGCGCCTTCACCGTGGCCCTGAGGGCACAAAGAGGAGCCAACCTGTCCAGCCTACGGGCACTGCTGGGCCAGGCTCTCCCTCACCAGGCCCAGCTGGGACAACTCAGGTGGGCCAGAAGGGTGGGCCGGCTCAGGTGGGGGTGGGCTCTGTACTGGGTACCACCCTGGCTGAGGCAGCTGCTGGAAGAGGGGGTGGCAGAGGTCACTGTCCTCCCTGCAGGCCCCACCCACGTAGCCCCCTCTGAGGAATCTCTTTGCAGTTACCAAGCCCCAGGTGAGGATGGGCGCTGGGTCCCCATCCCCAGGGACGAGTCACTGCAGAGGGCCTGGCTGGACGCGGCTGCCAGCCCTCGGGGGCTGCAGCTGCAGTGCAGGGTGAGGCGAGGACAGGGCAGGGGCAGAGGTGGGGACACCCTGATGGGCGGTAGGGGCCCCTCCTCCCAGCGTCCAGCCCGCCCTGTAGCCCCCACTTCTGCCGCAGGGAGCTGGGGGCCGGCCGGTCCTCTACCAGGTGGTGGCCCAGCATGGCTACTCAGCTCAGGGGCCAGAGGACCTGGACTTCAGACAGGGGGCTACGGTGGACGTCCTATGTGAAGGTAGAGTGGGCGTGGCCCTTCCCATGCAGCACTGGGGCACCCGGGGTGTGGGGGTCTCAGGGCTCGGCCTGTGCTGTGAGCAGATGTGGCACCCAGAGGCGACACCCGGGCGATGCCCTGCAGAGCCCACCTTCCCCCTTGCAGTGGACCAGGCGTGGCTGGAGGGCCACTGTGACGGCCGCATCGGCATCTTCCCCAAGTGCTTCGTGGTTCCCGCCCACCCTCGAATGTCAGGAGCCCCCGGCCGCCTGCCCTGGTCCCAGCAGGGAGATTGGCCCTAGCAATGCTGTGTCCATGATGGTTTTAATAAAAGCAACACCCCACTGCGGTGCAATCCTCCAAGCGGGAGTGGGAGGCCAGCCTGGCCCGGAAGCCCCTGGGCCTGGACTCTGTCTGCTGAGACAACAGTCCAAGCAAGGCGGCTCCCTCCCCTCCGCCCCAGCCGCCCCTCCTGAGGCCCCTGCAGCCACACAGCCTGGAGGCGCCGCAGTCCTGGTGGTCCGTGTGCAGAAAGGCACCCAGGGCCGAAGCCCAGTGGGGAGGGCCCCAGGGATGCCGGGAGGGTAGGCCACACAGCCACCCTGAGGGTGCTCCGAGGTGGCTGTCACCTGACCGTGGGCAGAGACACAGAGCAAGGCCCCACGGCGCTTGGGGCTTGGGAAGCCTAAGGCATCCGGGGCGCAGCTGCCTGAGGGTTCTGCGGGGTGCACCTCTGCCTTCCTGCTAGTCCTGTACCCAGAAGAGCTGAACCGCGGCAGCCCCCAGCACCGCCACCAGGGTCAGCACCAGGAACACCACTGTGGCCACCCAGGCGCTATAGCTCTCTGCCCACCACTGAGCTGGCGCCTCAGCTGGGATCATCCCGGTCAGGTTCAGCATGTAGCCCAGCGTCCAGCCGATGTCCATGCCGCCTGCCTGTGGGACACACGGCTGCTCAGGGCTGCAGGGCAGCTACCCCGGGGCCATGCCCTGCCCGCGCCCCGGGGAGGTGGTCACCTGCTTTCGGAACTGGATGCTGGGCCATGTCTCCTCACTGAACCCGTAGCCCTCTCGCAGAAGGGTGAGGATGTAGAGGCCTGAGGCACAGTAGTCACGCAGCCAGCGGTCCTGGCCAGGGTAGCTGGCCTCCACCTGGGGCCCAGGAGGCCAAGGGGCCAGGTGAGGGCCCTGATCCCTGGTCACGCTGGGACCGCCCATCTGCCCTGGCCAACCTGAGCACCCAGACGACAAGAGGGGGTGCTGGGCAGTGGCAGAGGCCCCTTCCCGCTGTCCTCGTGGGGCTCCACTGACCAGCCAAGCGGTGTGGGGTGCAGCCCCCTCAGCAGGCCAGAGGCTGGGCCCAGCTGCAGCCATGGCCCCAGCCTCCTACCTGGAGCTGTCCTCTGCCCGTGCCTCCCAGCCCTGCCAGCCACACTCCCCAGAATGAGGCTCCAGTATCCTGCCCGGGGTAGCCCTGCACCCTCAGGAACCCTCCCGGCAGCCAGGGAGTGCAGGGCCCACCCACCAGCTTCCAGGACCTCTGGCAAAACTCCCAGACGGTGGCATTGGCGGTGCTCAGGGGCTGCCCGGAGGTGAGGTTCAGAAAGTGGAAAGTGTAGTAGAAGTTGGAGAAGGCCTGGGTGGGAGAGGAGGTGGCTGCGGCCACACGGGTCAGACCCCCACCCACCCGGACTCCCAGAGCCCCCAAGAGCCAGCCTAGGCCTCTCCTGGGCCTGCTGGAGTCAGGCAGGTACCCAGGGTGGGGGCAGTGTGGGTGCTCATGTAGGGGAGGGGGCGGTGTGGGTGCTCATGTAGGGCGGGGGCGTGTGGGTGCTCACGTAGAATTGGCCCCGTACTGGGGGCTGGTAGACCCCGTTGAAGGCACAGTCCTCCTGACCCTGGCAACCGGAGAAGTTGAAAAGTTCCTGGATGGCTGAGACGCAGGCCCCGGGGTTGCCTGTCCCTTCAACTGTAAGATTCTGGGGGAGGCCCAGGGGAGGTGTGGTGTCGACACAGGGCGACTCGTACAAGGGGGCCAGGGCCAATGTGGTCCGGTAGCCGCTGAGGTAGCATGGGTGACGGAGCAGGGCAGCCGGGCGGCTCTGCAGAGGGCAGGGAGGCCTGAGCACCAGCCCCATACCCACAGCCCTGTCCATCCTGGGCCCAGTGACCCACGCCAGCCCCGCACCCATAGCCCTGTGCACCCTCCCCAGGGCCTGATGACCCACGCCAGCCCCGCACCCATAGTTCTGTGCACCCGCCCTGGGTCCGGACCACCCACGCCAGCCCCATGTCCATAGCTCTGTTCCCTCAGCCCCGTGCGCCCTCCTCCCGGCCGCTGACCTGCACCAGCCCAATAAGGAGCCTGCTCAGCATCTGGTCCCGTCCAAAGCAGAGGTAGCTGTGCGTGTAGACGCTGTAGTCCGAGCCGTAGAGGCGAAAATCGGCCTGCGAGCTCTTGTCCGAGATGGGGCCCCCAGGCACAAAGGTGATCTGGGTGGAGGCCCCCCCCATGTCCAGGGCGCCCACTAGTGTCTCCTCTGGAGGCCGGATCCACTCTCCAGTGAAGGAGTACTGGGCAGAGAAGGGGGCACTCAGCCCAGAGCAGCCACAGGGACCCGCCCGGGTCGCCAGCCCAACACCGGCCGCCCGCAGAGCCGCCCCGCCCTCAGGCTGCCTGTGGCACCTTGACCAGCGTCCCCAAGCCGTAGTTGACGGTGATCCAACCAAAGGCACCTTCGTCTTGCCCAGCCAGGAGCTCGGCACCCCAAAAGTCCACAGGAGACCGGCCCAGGACCTGGGTGACTGCTGCAAAGATGTCCCTGGCCTGAGAGCTATTCTTCTGTCTGGACACAGAGGACCAGGGGCTGGAGCTGGCTGGAAGCCTGGGCCTGGCCCCAGCCTGTCTGCCACGAGGGTTGAGACCACAGCTCCTGCAGCCACTCCCTGTGGGTGCCAAGGCCATGCCCGCCTCACCTGAGCAATCTCATGCCAGCCGTGGCCCCCAGGAACGTGGGTGTTTTCCGATGCTGGGCCTCTGGGATCAGGACCAGCGCCTCCTCCAGGCAGCCCTGCAGGCTCTCACCGGCCTGTGCCGGGTCCGAAACGTAGGAGGAGATTCCAGGGCCTGGAACACACCCGGGGACAGAGCTCCAGACTCCACAGGCTGGCTGGGCTGAAAGGCAGCCCCCAAAGACGCGATCACCACCTGTCCCCTGGTGTGGCCACCAGCCAAGGGCTGCCTGGCTGGAGGATGCAGGAAGGTCCCTAACCCGGAGCCTCTGGAGAGGTGCAGGCCCGTCCACACACTGTTTTCATTCTTCTAGAATGCTGGGAAATAAACAGCTGCGGTTTAAGCCTCCAATTTGTGGTAATTTGTTACTGGAGCCCCGGGGAAACAAAGTTAGGGCCTCCTGTTTTCCCCTCAGAGTCCTAGAGTGCAGGGACCCCTGCGGCTACCAGCCTTGGCCGCCAGCACCACATGGTGCCAGGGTGGGGAGCACCAGGGGCCGGAGAGGGTCAGGGCCAGAGGCAGCAGACGCAGGGCAGACCCAGGCCAGGCCGTGAGAATCGGGATCCGGTAGGGAGGTCCCCAGAGTGCCACCGGGTGACCTGGGCTCCGGCCCAGCACCCATGCCTGGCGTGTGACCTTGGCCAGGTCATTTAGCCCCTCCAAACCCTTTCCATGCAGCTGGGAATCCCAGCCAGGCAGCAATGGCGGGTCCCAGCACCGGGCTGTGGAACTGCCCACTGACCTTCCACCTGGCAGGCCAGGGCCTGGCTGACCACACCCGTGCCATTCTCTTTGTCCGCCGGCCACTGATACAGGAAGAGGGACGTGTGGGAGGAGCCGGCGTCAAACACGATCCCAAACTGGGGAGACAGTGGGATGAGTGGGAGGCAGCACCTGTGGGCCCAGCCCGGCCTCCCCTGCCGGGGGGGACGCACCTTGATGTCGGCGGGCAGGAGCACGCTGGCAGCCTCCACCAGGAGGAGAATGAGTGCGGTGAGGCCCGCGACCCCCGAGGCCCCCAGCAGGGCCATGAAGACCTGCTCCTTCCGGGATAGCCCCATGGCAGAGGTGGGACTGGTTCCTGTGAGGCGGCGGCCATGAGCACCCAGGCTGCACCCCACCCCACCCTCCAGAGGCAGGGGCTTCGCTCCCGGTCTCCCTGGAGACCCACCCCTGGAGAGCCACTGCCTTAGAGGCAGCCCTGGGGCTCAGACAGCCTCCCCTGGCCAAGGACCACTCCTGGGAGCCACACCTGCTGGGAGTGCCATGGGCATCTGGGGGGCAGCAGAGGCCTCTTCAGCCCCAGCAGGATCCAAGTAGCCCCTGTGGACCCCCTCAGATAGGACTGGGGAGCTGCCCCCACCATGTGGCGGGGTCACCCCGTGTCCCCACACTTCGCCCCACCTCTCTTGTGCCATCCTCCCCAGGAGCAGCCCCAGCTCCAGCCTGCACTGGGGTCCCAGGGCTCTGCCTCCTCTCTGTGGCCCCACCCCAGGCTCTCCCAGGGTGGAGGTTTCTCTCTGGATCCCTGAGGGGGCTGTCTGGGATTATTGGGCTGCAGGGGAACCTAGGGTGAGGCCAGTCATCCTAGGAAGCAGCTTTCAACCAAGGCCAAGCTTGAGGCATCTTAACAAGGTTTCTCTGGAAATCCCGCCCTAAAAAGTGCCTCTCATCTGACTCTGCAGCTTCTTAGCTAGCACCAGAGGGCCCCTGGGCAGGAGGTGGACCCAGGAATGCCGTCTGAGAGGCCTGAGCTCCTCCAGCTCCGTGGCTGAGGCACCCACCTCCTCCTCTGCCCGGATGCCCAGCGAGGGGTCTCAGCTCTCAAACTACCCCAGGCGACCCTGTGTCCCTCACAGCCCGGAGGAGGGGTCAAAGCCTGAAACTGCCCTTCAAGGGAGGTCCTGGCCCCTGAGCCCACGGGCCTGTGTCCTATCGTGTCCCCAGAAAAGTGGCAGCCGCGGATGCTGCCCTGGTCCCGACCTGGGGCTCCTGGGCACGTGGAAAGTGGGACACGCTGTGGGGTCCTCACGCAATTCTGTGTGTAGGGATATAAGCCCACTTTAAGGAGGGAAGATAACAGAGGCTCAGAGAGGACAGGTGGCCGGTCCGGGCCTAGACAGGGCCCAGCCTGTGTTCCCAACCAGCACCCAGGCCACAGGCCACCTCATAGGGACAAACAGGTGATAGGGGCCAGGGACACAGGGACCCCACACCCAGAAGATGTAGCCACCTGATATCCCCAGGCCTGAGCCTCCACGTAGGCAAAGAGAGGATGGGGCAACCTCCCCCACACTCACAAAACCCCCCAGACCAGAACAGCCCCCCGGACCAAAACAGCCTCACAGACAAGAACAGCCCCCGCAGACTAGAACAGCACCCCCAGACCAAAACAGCTCCCCCCAGACAACAGAACCCCCAAACCAGGACAACCCCCCAGACCAGAACAGACCCCCAGACCAGAACAGTCTCCCAGACCTGGACAGCCCCCTAGACCAAAACAGGTTCCCCCAGACAACAGAACCCCCAGACCAGGACAGCTCCCCCAGACCAAAACAGCCCCCCAGACCAGAACAGACCCCCCAGACCAGAACAGCCCCCCCAGACAACAGACAGCCTCAGACAACAGACCCCCCTAGACAACAGACCCCCAGACCAGGACAGCCCGCTAGACAAGAACAGCCCCCCCCAGACCAGAACAGCCCCCCATACCTGGACAGCCCCCCAGACCAGAACAGCCCCCAGACCAGAACAGCCCCCCAGACTCGGACAGCCCCCGCCCCAGGACAGCCCCTCGGCCCCTCACCTGAGCTGGCTGCCGACTTCCCGAAGCAGCAGGAGGAAGCTCTGCTCAGGCGTGTCTGTGTCCGGCGCACCTGGCGTCCAGCCTCTCCCTGCCCCTGGGGTGGGACGGGCGCGGCGGGCGCTGCGCTGCACACCTGGCTCCGAGGCCCGCTCCAAGGCCCGCACCGCGGACTGAGGCCGGCGCCCCAGGTCGCCCCGCCCCTGCACCCTCGGGTCCCGCCGCCCAGGGTGTCCCCGCGTCCCCCGCCCGCCCCGGGAATGGGAGGCGGGAGAGGGAAGGGCCGCGCCCCGAGGCCTGCGGAGGGACCTGGAGCTGCGGGGGGCAGAACTCAGGGGCCCCACGGCCGCGGCAGCGCCCTCGCCCCGGGCCCGGGCCAGGACTTTGCCCCCGCGCCGCCCCGCCCGGCAGGTCGGAGTCAGGTGACCCCGAGGCCCGGGGCGGGGGCGGGGGCGAGGGCGGGGGCGAGGCGCCCGCAGCCCCCGAGTCGTCGGCGGTTTTCCAAGTACAGACACTCCGCCTTTCGGGCTCGCCGAGGGTCCCGGGGCCGCCGCCGTTGGGGTCCCGGCCTCTGCAGGGCGCCGGGCTGGGGGCGCGGCCGGGCGCGATCTCGGCTCACCGCGACCTCGGGCTCCCGGGTTCAAGCGAGTCTCCTGCCTCAGCCTCCCGAGCAGCTGGACCGCAGGCGCGCGCCACGCCCGGCTAACGTTTGTATTTTTAGTAGAGGGGGTTTCTCCATGTTGGCCAGGATGGTCTCGATCTCTTGAGCTCGTGATCCGCACGCCTCGGCCTCCCAAAGTGCTGGGATTCCAGGCGTGAGCCACCGCGCCCAGCCCCTAAAAGAAGGTTTTATTAATATATTGATCATTTGACAAAAATGTGACCAGAGGCTTGTAGGAACCTCACTTTATATTTCCCTTAGGAGCAATAGTTTAGTATTCACTAATTCAGTGTTTGCAGCAACTTTATACCACGTAACTGTCATGGATAATGAGAATCAAATGTATTTGTGGAGGATTTTTGCAGTTGTATTCAACAAAGATTTGTAGTTTTCTTTTTCAGCCCTGTTTTCTGTATGGGGATAATGCTGGGCTTATAAAATGAGTCTGTCCTTTTATTTTGTAGAAGGGATTTGAAGAATTTGTATTAAATTTCTTCTTTACATGTTTTGTATAATTTGGTGGTAAAACCATCTGAGCCAGTACTTTTCTTTGTAGAAAGTTTTAAAGTACAAACTCAGTTTAATAGTGCATAGGATTGTTCAAGTTACCTATTTAATGAGTTTTGATAGTTCATGGCTTTCAAGGAATTGGTCCATTTCACCTAAGTCGCTAAATGTATGTGAATACAATTATTCATAGTACTTCCTGGTTATCCTTTTAATACCTTTAGGGTCTGTAGTGATAACCCGCCCACTCCTAATACGGGTAATTTGTGGCCTCTCTCTCTCATCAGCGTTGCTAGCTGGAGGTCTATCAATTTCATTCTTTCAAAGAACCAGCTTTGTGTTTCATAATTTTTCCTTTTTGAAATTTTAATTCTACTCTTGCATGTATTTCCTTTCTTCTGCTTGATTTGAGCTTATATTACTCCTCCTTTTGCGTTTCTTAAGGCAGAAGGTTATCGTCTTGGACCTTTTTTTCTAATGTAAGCATTTGTGCTATAAATTTCCCTCTAAGCACTGTTTAGCTATCTCAATTTTTGATATGTTGTATTTTCATTTTATTCAGTTTAAAATATGTTTGAAGTTTCATGAAACTCCCTCTTTGATCTATGGATTGTTGATCTATGGATTGTGTTATTTAGGATTGTGTTGTTTAATTTCCAAGTGATTGGACACTTTCCTGATATCTGTTATTGATTTCTAGTTTAATTTCTAATTTCATCATGGTCAGAGAACGTAGTTTATAACTTGGATTTTTTTTTTTTTTTTTTTTTTGAGACGGAATTTCACTCTTGTCTTCCAGGCTGGAGTGCAGTGGTGCCATCTTGGCTCAGTGCAACCTCTGCCTCCCAGGTTTGAGTCATTCTCCTGACTCAGTCTCCTGAGTAGTTGGGATTACAGGTGCCCACCACCATGCCTGGATATTTTTTGTATTTTTAGTAGAGCGGGGGTTTCACCATGTTGGCCAGGCTGGTCTAGAACTCCTGACCTTAGGTGATCCACCCACATTGGCCTCCAAAAGGGCTGGGGTTACAGGCGTGAGCCACTGTGCCTGGCTAACTTTGATAGTTTTAAATTTGCTAAGGTTTTTTTTTTGTTTTTGAACCACAATATGGTTTATCTCGGTGTGTGTTCCGTGTGCATTTGAGAATAATCTCTGTGTTGCCGTGGGTGGGTGGAGTGTTCTGTAAGTGTGCCTGTGTTTAGTGGCCGGTATTGATATTTATATTTTGCTGAATGTCTGTCCATTAGTTCTGTTACTGAGAGAAGAATGCTGGAGTCTCCTACTGTCATCGTGCATGTGTTTACTTCTCCTTTCAATTCTGTCGGGTTTGGCTTCAGGTATTTTATTTTGACTTTTTATTTTTTGAGACGGAATCTTGCTCTTTTGCCCAGGCTGGAATGCAGTGGCATGATCTCTGCTCACTAACACCTCTGCCTCCTGGGTTCAAGCAAGATTCTCCTGCCTCAGCCTCCTGAGTAGCTGGGATTACAGGCATGTGCCACCACGCCCGGCTAATTTTTTTTGTACTTTTAGTAGAGATGGGGTTTTGCCACGTTGACCAGGCTGGTCTTGATTTCCTGCCCTCAAGTATTCCATCTGCCTCGGCCTTTCGAAGTGCTGGGATTACTGGCATGAGCCACCACGCCCAGCCCACTTATTCTTTTAATCTTTTTTTGGTTGTTCAGGTGGGATAATCTCTGCTGATCTGCCTCCACGTTCACTGACTCTTTCCTCGGCCGTCGCCGTTCTGCTATTGAGTCTGCTCAATGAAGTTTTGTTTTTCAATTTTGGTTCTTGTGTTTTTTTGGCTCTAAAATTTTCATATGATTCTATTTATTTGCTGAGGCTTTTTCTTTCTTTTTTTGTTTTTTGAGACAGCATCTCACTCTGTAACCCAGGCTGGAGTGCAGTGGCAGGATCGTAGCTCACTGCAGCTGTGAACTCCTTGGCTCAGGCAGTCCTCCCTCCTGAGCCTCCCAAGCAGCTGGGACCACAGGCACGCAGGCAGCACTGTGTTTCTTTAGCAGAAACGAGGTTTCACCATGTTGCCCAAGATTCTTTCAAACCTCTGTGCTCAGGTGATCCATCTGCCTCGGCCTCCCAGTGTGCTAGGATTACAAGTGTGAGCCACCATGCCCAGCCTTTGCTGAGACTTTCTATTCTAACATTTTAAGTGCTCACGATGGCTCAGTTGGGCACAGTGGCTCACACCTATAATCCCAGCATTTTGGGAGGCCAGGACTTCAGGACCAGCCTGGGCAACATAGTGAGACTTTGTCTCTACAAAAAATAATTTTTAAAAAAATTAGCTGGGCATGGTGGTGGTGCTTGCCTGGTGGTCAGCTGCTCGGGAGGCTGAGGTAGGAGGATCACTTGAGCTCAAGAGTTCAAGGCTACAGTTAGTTAGGATCACGCCAACGCAACCATCCTGAGTGACGAGCAAGACCTTATCCCCCCAAAAAAAGTTTAAATGAGTAAAATTTTAAAAAACAGATTTTGTCAGTCTTTGTCATTTCAACACGTTCTCAATCTCCGTGTCTGCTGATGGCCTCTTCCCTGCTGGCCAGGATTCTCACAGTTCTTTGGGTGCGGAGGAATTATGGTTTGTAATTTTTTTTTTTTTTGAGAGAGTCTCTTTCTATTGCCCAGGCTGGAGTGCAACGGTGTGATATCGGTTCCCTGCAACGTCTATCTCCCAGGTTCAAGCGAGTCTCCTGCCTCGGCCTCCCAAGTATATGCTACTATAGGCACCTGCCACCATGTCTAGCTAATTTTTGTATTTTTAGTAGAGACGGGGTTTCACCATGTTGACCAGGTTGGTCTCGAACTGGCCTCAGGTGATTCCCCTGCCTTGGCCTCCCAAAGTGCTGGGATTACAGGCGTGAGCCACCACGCCTGGCCTGGTTTGTAATATTTTGAATCTTACTTGAGACTGAGTCTTACTTTTATCCTATGGTGAACGCTGGTGTTTTACTTTCAGCCTCAGTGGGCTGTTGGTCCAAGGTCAATTTCTTTCTCCAAGATTTTGGGGCACTCTCTGGTCTAGCCGCACATATGCCCCCCAGTGGTGGTTCTGGGAATGACCAAGGTTGGCTACTCAGGTCAGTTGTTTGGGTGTGTTAGAGTGAGACACAGACACTCCCGTGTGCACCTGAGGGTTGAGGGACGTTGGGGGTGGTTTTTGGGTACTTCTCAGCTCCCGGTTTCCCCAGACCTCCCTTCTCAGCCCTCAGGCCAGAAAGCAGGGGTGACAGAGCGCACGGGGACATGGGAGATTTGCTAGGCAGGAGGGGAAATGACCGCCGGCCTGCAGGCACCAGGATGGGGGCAGGGAGCCGCCGCGGCCACCTTGTCCCTTTCAGAGGCAGGTTTCTGTCTGCTCCCCGCCCCCACAGAGGCAACACTAACAGCAGCTCCCTCCACCACTGCGATTATGTCTACATACTTACCCTGCTCATGGTACAGACAGGAATCACACCTCCGCATGCCCTTAGACGCCCCTGCATCCCGGCAGGAGGTCCCCACACGCACCCCCAGACTACACCCCAGGTCTCAAGGTTGGCTGGTCTGCCGGGTGCACGTTCAGCCATGGGGCTGCCCGGGGGTCACTTGGGGTTGTGTAGTGAGCCTGGACATACAGGTGGGGGTGTCTGCACCTGAGAACAGGCCGCTAGTGCAGGGCAGGCAGGTTGCTGGGGCAGGCGGGGCCTCCTCCCGTGCTGTTCCCAGACTGCTGGGTCGTCTTGAGGGTGCGTCCAGGCACGTGGCGGGAGACACTCCACATCGATGTGACGCGTGGCCCAGCCGCTTGGAACAGCTGGGCCCGTTGCCTCTCTCTCCTTAGCAGTAAGCCTCGTGAGCGTCAGGTCCCTCTGGGAAAGCCATCATGGGATCGGGCACAGCAGGGCAGTAGATACCCTCGAAAAAGCTGCCAGGGGTGGCTGGGGCGGGACAGGGTTGTGTGTTGATCAGTCACACTTAAGAGCTGTTACCAGATTACCTTCAAAAAAAGGCTGTAACAGGCTGAGGCAGGAGGATTGCTTGAGGCCAGGAGTTCGAGACTTGCCTGGGCAGCACAGCGAGACCCTGTCTCTACAGAACATAAAAAAATTAGCCAGGCGTGGGGTGCCTGTAGTCCCAGCCACTCAAGAGGCTGAGGGGGTGGGAGAATCGCTTGAGCCCAGTGAGCCCCAGCCTGGATGACAGAGGAAGACCCTGTCTCAGATTAAAAAGGGACACCTCTCTGTTGCTTTCATTGGCCTTTCCATGATGGGATGAAGACGGCATGAGGACCTTCTTCATGGAATTACCAGCCAGTGTCCTGCTCTGCCGAGGATCTCTCCGCATCTGCTCACTCTTCCCTGTCAGCTTTTGTCACTTTCCTTAGCAATATAGAAAAGCTCTTCAAGACATTAATCGTTCCTATATTTCCTATTTTTTCTCCAACTATTTCTGGCTGTTGCTGCTGTTTTTATATTTCAAGGCAGGCGAGGATGGGTGCAGCAAAGTAGCCAAAGTTCCCTGGGCACTGTTCCCCTGCCCTGGCCCAGCCTGCCTCTGTGTGGGGCCACCTCCTCCCGGCTGACACCTCCCGGCTGCTCCGGGCTTTGACACTTCTCCCTTTCACGCCCCGGGGTCATAGCGTGAGTAATGGAACCTTGTGAACCAAACGTAAGACCCCCCCAGGCTGGGCGTGGCAGCTCTCGCCTATAATCTCAGCACTTTGGGAGGCCAAGGAGGGTGGGTCACCCCAGCCTGACCAACAGGGTGAAACCCCATGTCTACTAAAAATACAAAAATTAGCTGGGTGTGGTGGCGTGCGCGCCTGTAGTCCCAGCTGCTAGGGAGGATGAGGCAGGAGAATTGCTTGAACCCAGGAGCCGGAGGTTGCAGTGAGCCGAGGTTGTACCATTGCACTCCAGCCCAGGCAACAGAGTGAGACTCTGTCTCAAAAAAAAAAAAAAAAAAAAACAATTCCCCCAGGCCTTCCTCACTCCAGCAGACCCTCCGGACCGGACTGTGTGGGACGGGCATGCCGCACAGCAGCCCCAGGCACTGCCAGACAGGTTGGGACTGCGGGTCCCTGTTAGGGCGGGGTGGGGAGTGTCTGGCTGTTCTGGGACTCTGAGCTCAGGGCTGCAGGTGACGTTAGACGCACCTTTGAAGAATTCGGTGTGTGGGCACGTGGTGGCCTCGTGTGCTGTCCTACTTTGAAGAGCACCACCCTCGAGGCCTGCGTAGCAGCAGCAGCAGATTCCAGGCGGTGGCGACTTGTCTCATCAACTTTGCAGAACAGAGACTGAGATCCCACGTGATTTCAGGATATGTCACTTTCAGACACTGTGGGCAACTCAGTAACGGAAACCCTACAGACTCTTGGTATTTACCTAAATCTTTATACGTTCAAATTGGCACCAAACCTGCCCCTCCCAGGACCTCATCTGGAAGGCCTTGGAAGAGCTGGAGGTGGCTGGCGGCTGTGTGACCCCCCAGCACCCTGGGCCTCAAGCCTGCTGGGCTGTGCCAGGCTGTGCGCCAGCGGCCCCCTAACCCTGACCCTAGCCCAGCTTCTACCTGCTGCTCCGTCCCCCAGCCACGGAGCAGGGAACCAGCTGGTGGCCAACCTAGCTGTGCCCAATAGCAGTTTGGACCCTATAGACACTTGGGGACAACTGAGGTTGAGGAAGTGGCCACCATCTGGTCCTGTGGTCACTCCGTGGCTCTCCCCTCCAGACCTGGCGAGGCCCCTCTCTGAGACCACAGCCCAGCCCCTGCCCTCCTGCAGCTTCTGTCCGTCCCAAGCCAGCTGTGCCCTGAGGGTGGCCCTGCTCCAACTCTGTCCAGCCAGGGGGCCTGCAGCAGCGGCCTCAGGGGTGGGGCCAGACGCTGGGCCTGGGGAAGCCCCTGGAGAGCACGGAGAGGACAGACCCACGCAGCGGCCACGGTGGAGGATCAGGTTTAATGGTCACTATGAGGGGGTATCGTACATCGTTCGGAGCCCGGCCCCCGCCCCAGCCCTCCCTCAGCCGGAACGCAGCCAGGTGCCCTCAGACCCCTGGCTCTGCACAAGGGGGGCCTGCCCCCTGGCCCCAGCTATATACATGAGAGCCCATCCTGCCGGCCCTGGACAAAGCCGGGAGCTTCCCTGCCGAGTTGGGAGCCTCTAAGTCCACCAGCTACTCAGCCGGGTCCAGGGGCCACTGCAGTGCTGGAAGGTTCTAGAAACCTGGGCCTGCACCAGCCGGGCCCCTGCCAAGCCCCAGGCCTCTGTGCTGGGATGAAGCCTCCAGGTTGAGGCTGGTAAAAGCTGAACTCAACAGCAGCAATAAGAGTGCTGGGTGGGCTCGGGGGGGATGGGAGCAGGCCCGACCCGGCGCCTCCTCTGAAGGAGGGGATGGTGAACCATTCCCTCCTGCTGCCCAGACTGCCCCTGCCGGGTCTGAGTAAGCGGGGATGGGGGTGGCAGAAGGAGTGGAAATGAAAGCACAGACAATTGGAGACTCAGCCAGTGTAGACAGAGCCGGGCTCAGCAGCCCGGCAACGCCGGCCCCACGCAGACGGGCCACCCTGGTGCTGGTGATCAATACGGCAGGGATGGGGCGTAGAGAGGGTCCTGAACACACACGGGCTGCTGGGCTGGGGTGCCTACTCTGTAACTAGCAGCATAGTGCTTAACTAGTTAACGAGAAATGCTGCTTCCCTTTGAATTGTTTCGGGGGTGTAGAAATTGCACTTATTTCTATGAACCCCATGGAGGGGATTCCCAAAGCCGAGCCTCCAGGCGAGGCATGGCCGGTCGGTGCCTGGCCACTGGGCATCCACTGGCCACGGGGCGGGATCCTCCCGGCCCCCAGGGACGGCGGTCTCTGTGGCCATGGGTACGGTGAGGACCGGGCCCCACGGGGAACCTGAGCAACGTCTGAGGTGCCCTGAAGTGGCTCCAGGCAAGAGCCGAACAGTCCCGGGGAGCACGAGGTGGCCCAGCCCCAGGTCCCCGTGCAGAGGGAGCGGCCTGATGGTGGCTGGGCAGAGGCCTGTGCCCCTCACAGGACATCATCAAAGTCCAGCAGCTTCGAGTGCTGGCGGCTCTTCCACAGGCGATACAAGCGGAAGTCAAAGTACGTCTCGATCATCTGCTTCCCTGGGCAGAGGGGCAGGAGGCTCAGGCCTGGCCGGCAGCCTTGGACCCCACCCCAACATGGCCCCAAAGTGGCCACAGAGCTCAGGCCCAGCCTGGGTAACTCACCTTGGGCTGAGAGCTCCAGGGGCGACTCGAAGGTGACCCTGTAAGGAGTCATGAGGGTCCTGAGGTTCTGGAACAGCTGAAAGAAGGAAGGCGCTGTGAGTCTGAAGCAGAGATGGGGAAGGAGGACGGGGGAGGAGATGGGGAGCAGGGCCCACCCTCTTTTCTCAGACCCCCAACCTGGCTGAGCTCAGGCATAAGGGATTTCTGGGGCAAGGAAAAACAATGAGAGAAAGAATGGAAGGCCCTGCCGTGTCCACGTCTGGGTCTCTAGAGGCCTGGGTAGGGCTTGGGGGGTCACTGTACCTTCTCCCCGTTGGGGTTCCCCAGAATGTAGCAGCCCATGATGTGGATGACGTTCGGCTCTGGGTTCACCTTGCTCATCAGGCGGCTCAGCCGCTTCCAGAAACTGGTGGAGAGAGCTGGGTCACCCAGTGGCAGGGGACAGGCACCCAGGGCCTGGACTGTGCCTCCAGCCCTCCTCCTGCCCAGGGCACCCGGCCTCTCACTGGATCATGTCCTCTTCCTTCTCCACTTTGGCAAAGGTGGCCACCTTGTTCTTAAGCAGATAGAGGTGTCCAGGGCCCCCCTGTAGAAAGCTGTGGTCAG
Organism: Cacajao melanocephalus; assembly: GCA_963573385.1. Taxonomy (NCBI): domain Eukaryota; kingdom Metazoa; phylum Chordata; class Mammalia; order Primates; family Pitheciidae; genus Cacajao; species Cacajao melanocephalus. Next base: position 36,676 of record CAUYLG010038932.1, read on the forward strand.
GCACCCGCGGTTCCTTCCTCCACCGCCCCCTCACTGCACTCGCCCTCTCTCTCTCTCTCTCTCTCACACACACACACACACACACACACACACACGCACACGTGTGGGTGGTGTCCTTGATCTTCCCCCCACACCTCTTCTCCTTGATCTTCCCCCCACACCTCTTCTCCTTGATCTTCCCCCCACACCTCTTCTCCTTGATCTTCCCCCCACACCTCTTCTCCTTGATCTCCCCCCTACACCTCCTCTCCTTGGTCTTCCCCCCACACCTCTTCTTGATCTTCCCCCCCACACTTCTTCTCCTTGATCTTCCCCCCACACCTCTTCTCCTTGATCTCCCCCCCACACCTCTTCTCCTTGATCTTCCCCCCACACCTCTTCTCCTTGATCTC
>CAUYLG010038933.1:0-12416 GCA_963573385.1 Cacajao melanocephalus
TGGGGAGGTGGGGAGAGATAGCATGGGAAGAAATGCCAGATATAGGTGAAGGGGAGGAAAACAGCAAATCACACTGCCACGTGTGTACCTATGCAACAATCTTGCATGTTCTTCACATGTACCCCAAAACCTAAAATACAATTAAAAAAAAAAAAACCAAAAAAGAAAAAAGAAAAAGAAAAGAAAAAAAAAAAGAAGATAACATCTTTCTGAGATTCAGTAAAGATTCTTAGATATAACACTAAAAGCACAAAACACAAAGGAGAAACTAAAGGGGACTTCAACAAAATCAAAAACTTCTTATAAGACACTGTTAGAGGAAAAAAAAAACTTACCTGAATGTATGAAATACATTTAAAAATATCTCTGTTCTAACACCAGGCTGTAATCCCAGCACTTTGGGAGGCTAAGGCGGGCGGATCACAAGGTCAAGAGATCAAGACCAGCCTGGACAACATGTTGAAACCCCATCTCTACTAAAAATACAAAAATTAGCTGGGCATGGTGGAGCGTGCCTGTAATCCCAGCTACGTGGGAGGCTGAGGCAGGAGAATCCTCAAACCAGAAAGGCGGAGGTTACAGTGAACCAAGATCGAGCCACTGCACTCTAGCCTGGGGAAAGAGCAAGACTCCATCTCAAAAAAAAAAAAAATCTGTTCTCTCTGAATTTTCTAGTAAAAAGACAAAAGAAAAAAAATTTTTTGACTGGGCGTGGTGGCTCATGCCTGTAATCCCAGCACTTTGGGAGGCCAAGGTGGGTGGATTGCCTGAGGTCAGGACTTCAAGACCAGCCTGGCCAACATGGTGTGAAACCCCGTCTCTATTAAAAAAAAAGAAGAAAGAAAGAAAGAAAGAAAGAAAAAAATCTGTGTATGTATAAGCATATAAGCAAAGAAAAAAGATAAAAACAATTCACAGGGACGAATAAGGTGAGTCTGAGTAAGAAATGTTAGGGGTCAAGTCTCAGTTCTGCAACTTACTAGGTTATATATCCCTTGTATAAGTTAACATCTCTGAGTTTCAAGTACCCAGTCAGTAAAATGAGAATAATAGGTTGGTCCAACAGCGATGGCTCATCAGAACTTATTCACAGCAGTGTTACTAAAGCTGGTATATAACCCCCCACTGCTAAATCTGACTGGCTTAAAAAAAAATAAAATAGGGATTATAATAGTAACTATCTCATAAAATTATTGTAACTGCTTAGAACAATCTGAACACATGGCATAATGTTTTCAATAAACGTGAGCTCCACAAATATTTTATACAAATATTCTAGCCAGGCGCGGTGGCTCATGCCTGTAATCCCAGCACTTTGGGAGGCTGAGTCAGGAGGATCACCTGAGGTCAGAAGTGAAACCCTGTCTTAAAAAAAAACAAACAAACAAACAAAAAACAAATATTCTAATAGTGGATACTTCCAATGGTGGCTTAAAGAAAATTTTTACTTTTTCTTTGTATATATCTCTGTATTCTAACTTTTCAAAATGGCTATTTATTACATATTCTTATGAATGTAATTTTTAAGCCCTCAAAATTAACACAAAATGAAATAAACCTAACTGTTCATAAAATTAGTAAAATGACCAAAGCATATAATTATTTGAAGTGACTTTAGAACTTAGCATTCTTTTTTTTTTTTTTTCTTTTTTTTTTTTTTGAGATGGAGTCTCACTCTGTTGCCCAAACTGGTGTGCAGTGGCAAGATCTCAGCCTCCCAAGTAGCTGGGACTACAGGTGCTCACCACTACGCTCAGCTAATTTTATGTATTTTAGTAGAGATGGGGTTTCATCATGTTGGCCAGGATGGTCTCGATCTTCTGACCTCGTGATCTGCCCACCTCAGCCTCCCAAAGTGCTGGGATTACAGGCATGAGCCACACCACACCCGGCCTAGAACTCAGTATTCTAATTGCACATATTAGTAAAATATATATGTAGTGTTATGAGATATACTGGTTTTCATCCACTGTTTCTGGTTCATAATTCCCACAGCCCTAGTTACAGTCTTCTGGTACAATATTGGGTGTGTTAAGTCTCAGGGGCAGGTCTCAGGAAACAAAGCCTCTTCCTCTGCCCTACTTTCACCTGCCCCAAGGGAGGACACTAATCTTTCCCCACCTTTGTGACTGTGGGTTTCAACACGCTCCCCAGAGAGGGGACTGCCCTATACCCTGAGAGAAGGCATGCTGACATCATGAAGCTTCCACAAAAGCCCAGGAGGACTAGGTCCAGAGAGCTTCCAGATAGCTGAACACCTGGAGGTTCCTGGATGGTGGAGCCCCAAGAAGGGTATAGAAACTCCACACCCACCCCCATACCTTGCTCTATGCATCCCTTCATCTATATCCTTTGTAAGATCCTTTAGAATAAGCCAATAAACATAAGTGTTTCCCTGAGTTCTATGAGAGCCTCCAGCAAATTAACCAAACCCAAAAAGAGGATCATGGGAACCCCAACATGAAGACAGGGGGTCATAAGATCCAGGACCCCAGAACACCCAGCTGGTGTCCACTGCTTGGTGCAGGGGAAAAAAACCCACACTTTTGGTCACAGATGTGTTCTATGTTGATGATTGTTGTTGTGGTGTGAGATTGGAGGAAGAACGTACTTTGAGAGTTTTCCCCTATATCATTTTTTTATTTTTTGAGACAAAGCCTCACTCTGTCACCCAGGTTGGAGTGCAGTGGCACAATCTTAGCTCACTGCAACCTCCATCTCCTGAGTTCAAGTGATTCTCCTGCCTCAGCCCCCCGAGTAACTGGGATTACAGGCGCATACCACCACACCCAGCTAATTTTTTGTATTTTTAGCAGAGAGATGTGTTCTCAAATTCCTGACCTCAAGTGATTCCCCCACCTTGCCTCCCAAAGTGCTGGGATTATAGACATGAGCCATGATGCCAAGCCCTCCCCTATTCAGTATTTAAAGAACATAAAGAACAGCGAAGATTTTAGATTTTACTTATTAGCTATAATAGTAATCTTATTATTTTTTAAAACTATTTTTGTATGAGTCCAATATAGAAAATAAGTAATTATACTTGTAAAGAACTAATATTTTTTACATAAAAGAGAGGAAAGGCAAAATATTTAAAGTCATATAATTTTTTTTTTTTGAGATGGAGTTTCGCTCTTGTTGCCTAGGCTGTAGTGTAATGGCATGACCTGGGCTCACCACAACCCCTGCCTCCCATGTTCAAGCAATTCTCCTGCCTAAACCTCCCAAGTAGCTGGGATTACAGGCATGTGCCACCATGCCCCACTAATTTTGTATTTTTTTAGTAGAGATGGGGTTTCTCCATGTTGGTCAGGCTGGTCTCAAACCCCCAACCCCAGATGATTCGCCTGCCTCAGTCTCCCAAAGTGCTAAGATTACAGACATGAGTCACTGCACATGGCCTTAAAGTCATATAATTCTAAAATCTAAATTATGAATCTATTTATTTGTAGAAGCTAAAAATTAATCAAATAATAAGTATCACTATGAACCTGCGATTTAAAAAAAAAAATACATTAGCCAGGCTTGGTGGCTCACACCTGTAATCCTAGCACTTTGGGAGACTAGTGCACGCAAATCACCTGAGGTCAGGAGTTCAAGACCAGCCTGACCAACATGGAGAAACCCCATCTCTACTAAAAATACAAAATTAGCCAGTGGTGGCACATGCCTGTAATCCCAGCTACTCAGGAGGCTGTGGCAGGAGAATCACTTGAACCGGAGGCAGAGGTTGTAGTGAGCTGAGATAGCGCCACTGCACTCCAGCCTGGGCGACAATAGCAAAACTCCGTCTCGAAAAAAATAAAATAAAATAAAATAAAAAAGAAAAAGCAAAAAACGTCCTTCTAAGATGTTTCCATATCAGCTCTTCCACAATCCACAATTATTCTTGATAAAGCCCAACACTGTAAAAACTAGACATCAAAAAAAATCTTTGAATATATTTTAGTGGAAGTGCTAACAGCTTAGAATGAATGACTCGTTATCAGTTGTACACAAAACTGTCCACACAAGAAAGGTCTCATTGTCAAATCACATTAACATTTAATAAGATGGACATCTCATTCATAAATCTGTTGATGTCTCAGTTTTGGACAATGTATGTAACAAGTAAGGCACAATCCAACCTGCTTTTAAAACTCTGTCATCCTATAGCTCTGAAGATATAATAAGAAAGCAACTCCTAAGAAGTTTGCCTTTGTAATCAAGCAGATATTGAAAATGTCAGATGAGATACCACATTATAGATAGGTATACTACTGTATTTATTAAAACAGCATGCCTGGCAGCAAAGAAGGATTTCTCAAAAGTGATAGAAGCACAAACCATGAAAAACTCAAAAATTCAGTTCATTATGAGCTTTTCTCACCAGAAAAGACTATGAAGAGATGAAAAGTCAAGTCACAAATTGGGAAAGAGTATTTGCAACCTATAAATTAACAAATAATTAGTATCTAAAATATATAAAGAACTCTTTTCTTTTTTTTTTTAATGACAGAGTCTTGCTCTGTCACTAGGCGCCAGGCTGGAGTGCAGTGGCACAATCTCGGCTCACTGCAACCTCCGCCTCCCGGGTTCAAGCAATTCTCCTGCCTCAGCCTCCCGAGTAACTGGGACTACAGGTGCGTGCCACCACGAGCAGCTGATTTTTGTATTTTTTTAGTAGAGACGGGTTTCACCATATTGGCCAGGATGGTCTCGATCTCTTGACCTCGTGATCCGCCCACCTCAGCCTCCCAAAGTCCTGGGATTACAAGCGTTAAGAACTCTTAAAAATCATCAGAAAAAGAGAAACGACCAAAAAAAAAAATGGCAACCAACTTGAATACACATTTCACAGAAGCAAAAATGGCCAATAAATATACATGAAAAGATGCCCAGGTTCAGGAAATGCTGATAAAAACACTATAGATACAATTTCAAACCCACCAGATTAGGGAAAAAAAAATTTTAAGTCTGACAGTATCAAGTGTTAGGGAGGAAGTGAAGCAACCAAAACACACACTGCTGGCTCTTGACTCAGTAACCACAAGATTTACAATTACCATGAGCCAGCTCAGTGACTCAAACACTGGAAGTGTTTGGTAAGCATTAAGCAACTGATAATGACCAATCAAGCATTCTGAGAACACATGAAGATTACTGCCAAACACAAATTTTGGCCCTTAAAGAACTGGATTCAGCCTGACTCAGCAATATAAAAAAGACAACTTTTAGTCATTTATCCAGTTTATCCAGTTTACTTTGTGAAGTACAAAATATTCAGGTATTCATTTCCTCCTAGAATACTGATGACATAACGTGACTGAAATTTTAATGAACTATTTATCATTCTATTTACACTATTATTTCAATGAGAACAAGTAGCTCACAATGATATTACTTTAAAACTAGCGCTTACACCTTATAGAAATTAATATAGTCCTGAGGCCACCTAAGAGGGACTAAATGGTACATAAGAATGCAGCACAGGCATTGAGGCTGTACAGATTTCAGTTAACATTCACTCTACCTAGCTGTAACCTTAGTTAAGTTACACAACCTCTGTGATCCTCAGTTTCCTCAATACATAAAAAGCATGCACATCACAACATACCTACCTAATTCAAGTGTGAGAACTTTTTTTTTTTTTTTTTTTTGAGACAGAGTCTTGCTCTGCCACCTAGGCTGGAGTGCAGTGGCATGATCTTGACTCAATGCGACCTCAACCTCCTGGGTTCAAGCAATTCTCCTGTCTCAGCCTCCCGAGTAGCTGGGATTACAGGCACCCATCACCACGCCCAGCTAATTTTTGTATTTTTAGTAGAGACAGGGTTTCACCATGTTGGCCAGGCTGGTCTCGAACTCCTGCCCTCAGGTGATCCACCTGCCTCGGCCTCCCAAAATGCAGGATTACAGATGTGAGCCATTGAGGCCGGCAGAGATTTTTTTTTTTTTGAGGTAGGGTCTTGCTATGTTGCCCAGGCTGAAGTGCAGTGGCATGATTGTGGTTCACTGCAGCTGCAACCTCCTGGGCTCAAGTGATCCTCCCACCTCAGCCTCCCGAGTACCTGGGACTACAGGCATGAACCACCAACCCCAGCTAATTTTTCTGTAATTTTTGTAGAGACAGAGTCTCACTGTGTTATTCAAGCTGGTCTTGAACTTATGGGCTCAAGCAATCCACCCGCCTTGGATTCCCAAAGTGCTGGGACTACAGGCATGAGCCACCACAACAGCCAAGAACTGAGATTATGTCAAGTGTTTAACAATCCTGGCTCATTAGTGTATACCCAGTGTTAGCACCCTTTCCTTTGTGAATCTTGCTACTCTCACCTATAATTTCTAAAACCTAAAATTGTAACTTAATTCATAGGAAAACATTACTGTTACCTTCAAATTATTTTCTAATGTTAAAGGAAACCATATGCTACAGGTTGGAAGAGCAATACTCTGCTTGTTTCTTTTTCCTAAGTGAACATACTTTTCCTACAAGAAATTCTGGACCAGGCACTGTGGCTCACACCTGTAATCCCAACACTTTGGGAGGCCGAGGCAGGCAGATCACCTGAGATCTGGAGTTCGAGATCGGCCTGACTAACATGGAGAAACCCCAACTCTACTGAAAATGCAAAATTAGCCAGGCGTGGTGGCACATACCTGTAATCCCAGCTACTTGGGAGGCTGAGGCAGGAGAATCTCTTGAACCCGAGAGGAGGAGGTTGCAGTGAGCCAAGATCGGGCCACTGCACTCCAGCCTGGGCGACAGACCAAGACTCCCTCTCAACAACAATAACAAAAAAGAAACAAAACAAAAAAAAAATTTTTTTTCCAGTGAGGTCATAAGAGGTTAGTAAAGTTACCTGCTGTGCAGTGACAGCGATGCTCACTCACTAAAGAAACATTAGGCCAGGTGTGGTGGCTCACACCTGTAATCCAAGCACTTTCGAGGCCAAGGCAGGCGGATCACCTGAGGTCAAGAGTTCAAGACCAGCCTGACCAACATGGTGAAACCCCGTTTAAAAAAAAAAAAAGAAACATTAAGTTTTGCATTTCCATAATTACAATGACTCTTATTAATGCAACACACAGTAGGCAGTCAATAAACATGAATGAATAAAACTAGAAACAAAAATTTAATAAAATTTCATTTATAGTAAGTTAATGTGGACAATGTAATTATTTTAAGACTTGAGACATTTCACATTCTTTGCCATAATACAGAAACTTTTTTTTTTTTTTTTTTTGAGAGTCTCGTTCTGATGCCCAGGCTGGAGTGCAATGCTACAATCTCGGCTCACTGCAACCTCTGCCTGCCGGGTTCAAGCCATTCTCCAGCCTCAGCCGCATGAGTAGCTGGGATTACAGGCGCCTGCCACCGCGCCCCAATAACTTTTTGTATTTTCAGTAGAGACGGGGTTTCATCGTGTTGGTCAGGCTGGTCTCGAACTCCTGACCTCACGATCCACCCACCTAGGGCCTCCCAAAGTGCTAGGATTTCAGGCGTGAGCCACAGCACCCGGCCAATACGGAAACTTTTAGTTTAACGAGGTAGGACATCATCTAGAAAGAACTCTCACTAAAGACTAAGTATCTTGTTTTTCCCACCATCAAATTTGACAAAATTACAAAGGAAAGCATCTATCATATCTATTCAAATTCTCAAATGCTAACAATTATAACTGAAGAGACAAAGCACCAACCAGTAAAGTTAGAATAGAATATATAATACTTAACTAAATTACCAAATCTGGTTTTGCAACACTGCATGGCGGCTAAAAAGCATCAAGATTTTATTTCAGTTTAACATAAAATGTTATTTTCATGCCCAACCATACTTTTAAGACGCTAGTCTGGATTTGGCAACACCGGTCAAAGATCACTGATAAACCAAATAAATGAACCTGACGTTCCACAAGAAACACTGGGGCGGTTCCTGAGGCCTATATAGGTAAGCCTCCACACAAGAAACAAACAAAAAAAGGCAGATAAACATATCTGGAGAAGACCAAACAAGGCCAAGATATCCCCAAAGATCACTCACCTCAGGTCTAGTCTCCTCCCTTTCTCCCTAATCTCATTGCCTCTGGGAGAACTAAATCTCCACCGCACGTCCCCAGCTCACCCTCAACTCTCTACCATTCACCTTCTTTACTAAAAACCTGGGTTCCCCTCCCTAACATCCTCTAGTACCCACTGAGCTCTCAATCCAGCCCGATAGATGTGTACTGCGTCTATCTTCCAGTAAGGTATTAGTCTCCTTAATCCGAACTCATTTTCCGGCATCCCATTTGCCCTCCGCCCCTTCAACTCCGGGCCCCTAACTCCGACCCTTTTCCCAGAATCCTCCCCAATCGCGGATCTCCGGCCACTTTTCCCTCCCACCTCCTAGCTCCAGCGCCTTTCACCTCGCTCGGCCCCCAGCCCCTTTACCAGTCTCCCAGTACCGGCCCCCCCTCCCCCAACTCCGCCCCTCTTCCCCCTCCCCCAGAGGGAGGCCCCCCCTCACCTGAACGCCGCTGCTGCCGCCGTCCCAGAAGCCCAAAGATGCTGGCACCGGCCGGCCTCCCAGGCTCGGTCCCCGCCGAGCTGCCGACGGCCCCTAGGGAGAGCGAACGCCACCACCTCCAACTCTGTCCGCCTCGGGCCAGGCCGTCACCGTAGCCACCGCCAGTGCCGCAGCCGCCATGTTGAAGCCCTACTTCCCTCCTCCTTCCCCTCACCGCCCCACCCCTTTGGGCGTCTGACGTCATGGCGCCGCGCTCCACACGCCCGGACCAATGGGAGGAGCCGATGGTGACGTAACTAATCTCGCTTCTAGCAAGTAGGTACTCCGGCAACCCCGGAGCTATGCAATTGGAATGAGTAAACCCTGCTTACTTAAGGGGAAGAGGAAAGAGGGGGTTCACTAAGAGTGTAAGACTTGTGTTTGGCGAGGCGGCCAAAGCGGGAAACCCAAGGGCCTTGAATCGCGAAGAGATGCCCAAAGAGTTAGCAGCGAATCCTACTTGGAAATTAAGACGTCTAGCTCCTGTTCAGAGTCTGCGACCTGGTACAACTCACCCTTTCTGGGCCTCACTTTTCCCATGTATATTTGACTAAGTTGAAGGGTGACCTCTAGGCTGGGCGCGGTATCTCACGCCTGTAACTCCAGCACTTTGAGAGGCCGAGGCAGGAGGATCACTTGAGCCCGGGAGGTCGAGACTGCAGTAGCCGTGATCGGACCACTGCACTCTAGGTGGGCAACGGAGTGCGACTCTATCAAAATAAAAAAAGAAAGAAAAGAAAGGCGACCTCTAAATCTTCCTTCAATTTTGACATTCGATGGGTTTAAACCGGGTAATCCAATCCCAAGCCTTCACTGCCTTCTCTGGGAGTGTTGTTGTTGTTTCTGTTTTGTTTTTTTTGTTTGTTTTTTTGAGACAGGATCTCGCTCTGTCGCCTAGGTTGGAGTGCAGTGGCGCATGTTGGCCCACGACAACCCTGCAACCTCCACCTCTTGGGATCAAGTGATCTCCCACCTCAGCCTTCTGAGTAGCTTAGACTACAGGTGCATGCCACCACTCTCAGATAATTTTTATTGTTATTTACATATATATGGGAGAGATGGGGTCTCACCATGTTGCCCAGGCTGGTCGCAAACTCTTGGGCTTAAGTCTCCGTCTCCCAAATTGCTGGGATTATAGGCCCTGTGAGCCATGGAGGTGGCCCTCTGTGTCTTTCTCATGTCTACTAACATTAAGAGCACGGAGAATAAGTAATTGAATAAGATGAATCTTGAGCTCAGGAGTTCAAGACCAACCTAAGCAACATAATGAGACCCCCATCTCTACAAAAAGTTTTGTAAAAATTACGTGAGCCTGGGCAACATAGTGAGACTTTGTCTCTACAAAAACTCAAAAAATTATCTGGGCATGGTGGTACGTTCCTGTGGTCCCAACTACTCAGGAGGTTGAGGTAGGAGGATCACTTGGGCCCAAGAGGTTGAGGCTACAGTGAGCCAGGATTGTTCCAGTGTACTCCAAACATGAGTGACAGAGCAAGATCTTGTCTCAATCAAATAGACTAGGCACAGTGGCTCACGCCTGTAATCCCAGTACTCTGGGAGGCCAATATGGTTGGATCCTTTGAGCTCAGGAGTTCGAGACCAGCCTAGGCAATGTGGTGAATTTTGATCTCTACCAAAAAAAAAAGCCGGGCATGGTGGCACATGACTGTAGTCCCAGCTACTGGGCCCTGGGGTGGATGTCTGAGGTGTGAGGTGGGAGAATCACCTGAGCCTGGGGGTCAAGGTAGGGGGGTCAAGGCTGCAATAAACTGTGATCACACCACTGCACTCCGGCCTGGGTGACAAAGTGAGAATCTGTCTAAAAATAAAATAATTAAAAATAAAAATATTAGCCAGACGAAGTTGCACACACTGTGGTCCCAGCTAGTCAGGAGGCTGAGGTGAGAAGATGGCCTGAGCCTGGGAGGTTGAGGATGCTGTGAACAATGATCATGCCACTGCACTCTAGCCTGGGCAACAGAACGAGACTCTGTCTCAAAAAAAAAAAAAATTAACTCTATTAAAAGTCAGAGAGTGAGTGGGGTGTGATGGCTCTGGCCTGTAATCCCAGCACGTTGGGAGACCAAGATGGGAAAATTGCTTAAGGGCAAAAGTTCAAGACCAGCCTGGGCAACATAGGGAGGCCTCATCTCTACAAAAAAAAAAAAAAAAAAAAAAATTATTTTAATTAGCCCCAGGTGGTGCTACACACCTATAGTGCTCCCTAACTCAGGAGACAGCAGCAAGAGGATCGCTAGATTCCAGGAGTTCAAGACTGCAGTGAGCTATGATTGTACCACTGCACTCCAGCCTGAGTGACAAGCAAGACCCTTTCTCAAAAAATTTTTAAAAAAGAGAGAAAGAGAGAGATAATGGTGTAACAGGTCCATTTATTGTTTTGAAAAAATTTACTTCTGGCTAAGAAAGATTTACATTTCTATACTTTTTGGATACATAAAGTGTGTGTACACTACCATAGCTACTTCTCTAGTCCTATTTTTTCTCTAGAACTTAAGTAGCAGAGAAGATAATATTTGTAGTCTGAAGGATACAGCAGTTTTAACTAACAATGAAAAGGTGTGCATTACAGAAAGGGGAGTCAAAGTGAGCAGAGAACAGTAAGTCACTAATTTTGGATTCTTTGCCTACTTAGTTCAACAGCTAAGTGGCAGCCACAGGTTTGTTGAGAGAGCAGTGAGCTGAGCAAAGCTCTTCAGTGTGAGAATAAAAATGGCAGCAATGAATAAAATGGATTGGAGACTACATGGTAGATTTCTGCATCAAGTTAAAGATTCATACCTGAGCTAAAGCAGAAGCAGGGGCTGATGGAGACAGAAGCAAAATTTAGGAGAAAGACTCAACCGGATTTGGAGACCTACTATATAGGAGGAAAAATGGTGAAGAAAAACAAGCCATGTTTTGGGGTCTCTCATGAGAATAAACAAGACCTAGGCCGGGCAAGGTGGCTCCCGCCTGTAATCCTAGCACTATGGAATGCCGCGGTGGGTGGATAACCTGAGGTCAGGAGTTCAAGACCAGCCTGGCCAACATGATGAAACCCCATCTCTACTAAAAATACAAAATTAGCCAGGCATAGTGGTACATGCCTGTAATCCCAGCTACTTGGGAGGCTGAGGCAGGAGAATCACTTGAACCTGGGAAGCAGAGGTTGCAGTGAGCCAAGATCACACCACTCTACCCCAGCCTGGGCAACAAAAGTGAAACTCCATCTCAAAAAAAAAAAAAGAAGAAGAAGAAACAAGACCTAAGGTTTACTGAAGTGCTTAGAAAGATGCTAAGAGAGATTATAGTGAATTCAGCTAGGCAAGCTGAAACTAAGATGATGGCAAAATTTTAAGAAGGGAATGTAAGCTTCAAAATCAGGAAACAGGTAAGAAGTGCACACACGTAGTGTATTTGGTACTCCTTGAACAAATAGACTTTTCATTCATTTACTTAACAAATACTATTGAATATACCAGGCACTGTCCTAAGCATTGGAGATATAGCAGTATACAAAACAGACCCATGTAAGCTGGGCACAGTGGCTCATGCCTGTAATCCCAGCACTTCAGGAGGCTGAGAAGGTGGATCACCTGAGGTCAGGAGTTCAAGACCAGCCTGGCCAACATAGTGAAACCCTGTCTCTACTAAAAATACAAAAATTATCTGGGCATGGTGGCGGGCACCTGTAATCCCAGGTACTCAGGAGGCTGAGGCAGGAGAATCACTTGAACCTGGGAGGTGGAGGCTGCAGTGAGCCGAGATCCCACCACGGCACTCTATCCTGGGCAACAGATCGAGACTCCTTCTCAAAAAAAAAAAAAAAAAAAAAAAAAAAAAAAAAAAAAAAAAAAACCCCAAAAAGCGGGGCGGACAGGGGCCGAAA
>CAUYLG010038934.1:0-23625 GCA_963573385.1 Cacajao melanocephalus
AGTCCGAATAACTCAAATGCAAGGCTATATGAATGAATAATGTGTCATGCCATGAAATGCTTTGTTGACCATGTGCGACCCCCTTCTGTTGACCCGTCTCAGTTATCTGGTCCCAAGAAGCACACTGAGAGTCGAAGGCCGAGTCCAGGTTTATTGGGATCTACGGGCAACCCAAGGCGGGGAGAAAGAGCTGCGCCCAGCGGCTGGGGCTGGGCACTTTTATAGGGGTGAGGAGGCTTGCAACTGAGGTGGCGGTGGGTGGTTGGTTAGTGGCCAGGATGGGTGGAGAGGGGTGCCGTGTCGCATGGGGATTGGTTCAGCCTTGGCGGGCCAAGGCTGGGCTGTGATTGGCTACCCAGTGTTACCAGGCAGACTGGTGTAAGGCTGGGCTGTGATTGGCTGCCCAGTGTTACCAGGCAGACTGGTGTCTGTAGGCAGCCTCCCGGATGTGGAGGTCAAGATGGAGGGGTAGGAGTTCTCTACCAAACAGACCATATTATCATCAAAGCGATGGTGAAGCTTTGGGAGATTTGAAGTACTTAGTAACACAATCATTTTCCCTTACTGACATGGTGAAAAAGTATTCTCATGCATTTGCAAAGGTATATAGCACACCTGTGAGTCAGATATTTTGTTAGGTACGAGGATACAATGGAGGGCAAAGCTAACAAAACAACTATTCTCTTGTAGTTTCCAATCCAATAAGAGGCAGGATACCCCCATAAAAACTGACACAGATTCTGTCTGTAACTGTGCACCCTAGGATCTGTCTGTCCTTGCTCAGCGTTCTGATGAGGCCAAGCTCACTATCACTGCACTAAAAACAAAACAAGTCCAACCCCAAAAGCATTTATGAGTAATGCATATTTATATTAATGATTTGGAGGGTAACGAATGAGGTGCTTGCATTCCACAGAACACAGCAGAATTTATTGAACACTCCCCATGAACCACATATCTTTTTGCTGAGCTCTAATTCCTCAATAGCTACCATTTCTCCCTTCGACACCTGTGCCTCTCCCTGAAACACTGTTGCTTTCAGTCTCCCTTCAGGGTCTCACTAACTCTGTCATATATCTTAATTTTGTACCTTCATTTTTTCCTCTCATCTGAGTTCCCAGCACAATTCCAATTACTTTTTAAAAACTTATTTTTATTTAATCTACACTTATGTTTACTACATGAGAAGCACTGTTTTAAAAAGGGTACACGTATTAAAGTAAAAAGATGGAAAATATATGCAAGTAAATATTAACTAAAAAGAAGTTGAGGTTGTTATATTAATATCCTATATTAAGCAAAGACATAGCAAAGCTGTCTGTGTCTTCCTAAAATCCACTTTGTACAGAACCAGGCTTCTCACCTTTCTTTCAGTATAGTTGGGATCTTTCCCTACAAGATCTTCCCACTTCTTAAGGCAGCATTTTCCCAGCCTCCTTTCCTGGGGCTATAGTGGTTCCACATTGATATAGAAAGCCTAATTAGAAAAAAAGGAAGAAAAGATAAGACAAGAAAGAGAAAGAAAGAAAACAAAAAAACAGGCCCTGGGCTCTTTTCCATCTCTGGGGTTAGATATTGCAGTAGAGAGAATTCAATGAGTAACTTGAGAAAGTGAGTGGAAATAGATCGAGAATGCATGTAGAAAGATTAATCTTTTTAGGAAATTCATCAGTTCTAACAGTGGGAGAAAAAAGTAAAAAGGCTACAGATGCAGATAATCTATTTGGTGGTGGGAAGTCTATGATTTTCATTTTTAATTAATGAATGACAAGCAAACTAATCAGCGAGAATGTGTATGTAGATAACACGTTTATTTTAAGGCAAGAATTGTGTCAACATGGAAATTGTGCACAGAATTACCTAATTACATAATTCATGAATCAACCCAATTAATTTACTCCTGAATACTGCAGGTCCTAAGAGCAGTGGAAAATATAAAAACGTTATGCCTGGGAAGACTGTCATAGGCTGAATAATGGCCCTCAAGATGTCCAAATCCTAATTCCTAGAAAATGAATATTGGCTTACCTGGTTCATGGGTTTTATGGATGCAGTTAAGTTAAAGATCTTGAAGTGGAGATATCACTCTAGATTATCTGGGTCAGCCCTAAATGTAGTCACAAGTATCCTTAAGAGGGAGGCAGGAGAATTGATGACTGATGAGAAGGCGATGTGTTGACGGTTGACGTAAGCGGAGAAGGGACTGATGTATTTGAAGGTAGAGAAACAGGCTGTGAGCAACTGAATGCAGCTTTAGAAGCTAGAAAAGGCAAGGGAAGGGATTCTCCACTAGAGTCTCCACAGGAAGAGTGGATCTGCCCTCAAGGGTGGCCACCCTAACATAGGCTCAGTGAATCCTCTCTGCTTTGCATGAGATAAAGCACCGAGAGAATGGATCTCATGTTGTCCTCTCTAACCCCTGATATTTGGTTCAGTACAATGAAATGTAGCAAAGCGCCTGTTATTTTCTGATTAGTCTGTTTATCATTATGGAATATGTCAATTGGAATAACTTTGAATATTCTTATTTCTTTTTCATTTTCCCTTCTTAGTGTGGCTCCTTGGGTATTGAATGTCCTATCCTAAATCCAGGAGACTTTTTCTTCTTCTAATTTTTGTTCAGAATTTTCAATTTATGGATAGTTTCTAGGGGACTTGGAAAGCTTCTGACAAGAACACTCCCATTTGGGCACATTTATCTATGCTAAGGAAGCCAAATAATATAAAAAGTCTATGTCAAACTTTGCAGGAATATAGAAAATTTTGCTTTTATTAATCTTTTATTTATTTTTCTATGTGTCTCTCTGGAAAGCTTATAATCTTTACCCAAAAACTTAAAACATCAAAAAATTATTGGATGATTTCTGAATAAGGTGGATACTTCATTTGCTCACATATCCTTGACAATCAGTCATTCCATACAATTGAGTTTCTCCCTAAACAGACTTAAAAAACAACTTGAACTTCTATCTATGAAGAGATTTTTTTATCAGATGAAATAATCTTTTTATCAGATAAAAGAAATCTTCTAAAAGATTATCTTCTTTTCATCTTTCCTGGCAGTATGTTCTCCCAAGCCATTTCATTTGTACCTTTCACTGTTTCTTCTCTATCTACCCCCTAAATCAGTTATTTCATTTACTTATCCATCAATATGTCTGTCCACTCACTGTGTCTTATTTGCACTTGGCCTTTGTTCCATGAAGAATTTAAGGAGGCTTATCTTCTTAAATGTGGGTGTTCTTTCAGAGCTACTCCTGATCCCCATGATATTTTTAAATACTTTTTTCTTTAGTAAATACTTCTATTTCTGTTTCCAATTTAGAATATCCCACAAACCAACTTCTCCAACTGATATTTATGCTGTTAATAATATCACCTTTCTCCTAGACATCAAACATAAACATTTCTGGGTCAATGAGACAATTCCTAATCTCGTGATCACATATGCCATAAGTTCTGCAAGCCCTGTGAATTCTACATCTGCAATGGCATTCTCATCCATTCCTTTCTTTCTACTTCTAATTCCAATATTTCTTTACCTGTCACCCATTATCAGTGGCTTTGAACTTCTTCTTTCTATAGCTCACTTAAGGTGAATAGGATTCCTATCCAAAACACACTCTCACAAACATTGCAGTATTCTAGATTGTAGCAAAGAAGTGAGGCCACAGTGTAAAGCCACGGAACTAATTGTAACGCCACTTTTGGAATGGAAATTCATTAGAGTGGCATCATTACAGAAATTTAAACTAAAATCTATTTGCCTAATTTGGTTAGAAATACATTGGTCACACACTTGAGTTTGATTTAATAGCTACTTAATCTTAGACAAGAGAATTATCCTATTTATGCCTCAGTGTATTCATCTGAACATGGGAATAATATTGGTACTTATCTGATAGGATTCCTATGAGGATTAAATACATGAATACATGCAAAGCACTTAGAAGAGTGTCTGTTATTTAGTAAACTTTAGTAAAGGCTAGCTATTAACACAGTACTTATCCTATAATTCCCACAGCATTTTACGTGTGTGTGTGTGTGTGTGTGTGTGTGTGTGTGGCGGGGGGGGGGAGGGTGTTACTGTAATCAGAAACTACTTTTCTAGACTATTGCTATTATTATAGTTTTGTTATTGCTGTTATTGTTTATGAATAAATGTAAACTCCTCTGTCTAGAATTCAGATTTTAACAGAGATAAAGGGGATGGATGGGCAGTAACATTGGGAGGAGCTTTATATGCCATCACTTGCCTTCAATAATTTTTTATTCCAAGCCTTCTCTACAATTTTCAGATTCCATATTTTTTCTTTCTAGTCTCTCTTCATGAAATATCTTCTTAACTGCTAGC
This sequence comes from Cacajao melanocephalus, assembly GCA_963573385.1. Taxonomy (NCBI): domain Eukaryota; kingdom Metazoa; phylum Chordata; class Mammalia; order Primates; family Pitheciidae; genus Cacajao; species Cacajao melanocephalus. Next base: position 4,355 of record CAUYLG010038934.1, read on the forward strand.
TCTGTCTGCAAGAATGCAAATGATTTGCCAAATATCGTGAAGTTAATTACTTACAATAAACTGGAATAAAGCATACCATATAATAAGCACAGCTTAGATTTTATTCTAAAAGCATTTCCTTATGGTTGTCCATATTGAAATACATCTGCAACTTTCATAATAACACCCACACAGCCTTATGATATCTCCATGCAAATCGTATTTACCAGCTTGATGTTTCACTCACTACCCAGTAGAGCTCAGAATCGCCTGAGAAATTGGGGATTTTATTAAACCCTTCTCCTATTAGGACACTTTACAAGACCAGGCTCATGCCTATAATCCCAGCACTTTGGGATGCCAGGGTTGGCAGATCACAAGGTTAAGAGATGGAGATCATCCTGGCCAACACGATGAAGCCCCGTCTCTACTAAAATAAAAAACTAGCTGGGCGTGGTGGTGCGTCCTAGCTACTGGAAGGCTAAGGCAGGAGAATCACTTGAACCCAAGAGGCACAGGTTGCAGTGAGCTGAGATCGTGCCACTGCATTCCAGCCTGGTGACAGAGTGAGACTCTGTCTCAAATAAATAAACAAACAAATAAATAAATAAATAAAACTTTACAAAATAATTAGTAAAATGCCAGCCCTACCTCAACCCCTAAAGACTGTTTCATTTTGCCAACACATAGCTTTCCATATCTGAGGTATTTCACTACCCATGACAAAACATTATTCTTCAATAGATTGAAATTATGTAAATTGAAATTATGTTAGAAACATAAAGTTTTCTCATGGCTAAAGATTATGAAGACTAAGATAATCATTAGCCTCATTTAGCAATAAAACATTGTAAAATTAATAATAATATTTAGTTTTAAAAAACTTTTCAAAGATTTTGGAAGGCAACATAAATTGCATGTAGTGGGCCAGCACTCAATAATGTGATCCCTCAATACTTGCATCAGAATAATCTACAATGCTTAGAAAAAAATAAAAATACTGGGTTATATACTTCAGATCTGCTCAATGAGAGTTTCTGGGGGCAGTCCCAGAAAGCAGCCTTTTTTTCACTCCAGAATTGTGTAAGGTGACTAAATCAGCAAGAAGCACTTTCTTTAGAAATAGAAGGCGTGTCCCTGCCCCTCTCCCTTGCCAGGAGACAAGAGCAGCCCTCTCCCAGCTGAAAGTACTAGGAATAGTTCAGTCCACGTGCTCTCTCTTTCCAAGGTTGAAGAGCACTTCCAGAACCACTGAGTTGTCAGGCCCTCCCAGAACCACACTCAGCTAGCTGACTATGTAGTGTCTTTTAGAGTGTTCACTGACCTTGAAAGGCAGAATCCTTCTGAAAATTTCCAAAGAGAATGAACTCTTGGATCTATTCTTTCCCTGGGATTCCTGAGAAGAATCACGGTCTTCAAATGCATCATCTGGACATACCTGGAGAGGCCAACTTGTTTGTGGTATTTCTTCAGAAACAGGACTGGAAGAAAGAGACCAGTTAAGACCTGTAAACAAGTTATCCTCACCCGATAAATCTCAGGAATCTGTATTTTCCACAGTACTGCCAGATATTTCACATATATTCAGTATATTTTACTTGTGTGTACAGTAAAATGTACTGGTGTGTTTTCCTGCATCTCCATGTGAGAACGAATAATTACTTGTGACATATTTTTTAAAAAGATATATATTTCTTTATATTTTAAAATCTTTTCTTTATACTAGATAGTGTGTCCCAAAAAAGGTGGATGAAATGCGATAGCAAAATCGTGTTGGTGAGAATCTCACTAAAAATAGAGATTTTTGGTTCTCCCTTAGATATTCTGGTTCAGTCAGTCTTAAGTGGAGAATAGTATTTTGACAAGCATCACTAGGAATTTTTATGTTCTGTCAGTTATGAAACATCTGACATTTTATTTTATCTCAATAAGTAACTATGACTTTCTAGGGATTTTCAAGAGGTTACAGTATTTCTGCATTTGGTCAGTTCCCATGTATTTAATTCATAGTTTTGGAATGCCTTTAAGGTCATTATTGAAATTTAGATTAAAATATTTGTTTGGGAGGGGTGTCCTCATAATTGAGCTGCCATAGGTGATAGTTATTCTTTTCACTTTATTTAGACAGTCTTTCTTTTATTAAGATCGTCTATTTTACTATGGTTTTCAGTTTTCCTTATCTTGACTTGCATTGCTATTCTTAATATACTCTATCTGATTTTTCTCTGAACATTCAGTAAGTTATTTAAAAATAACCTTAAGGCTCCCTATGAATCATTTTAAATGATTTCCTTCCATTTTTTTTTCTCTCTGAACTAATTCTCACATTTTGTCTCAGTTAATTTGTCTAAAATTGAGTAACGTATGGTGGATCTTTTAAAGTTTTCATTATCCTGCAAGGATTCAGGATTTACTATTTTGTGATCATTTTTATTACCCGGTATTAAAAATCACATCCAGGATATTGAGGATTCTAACACTGCTTCTGGAAAGTAATTTGTAATATTTAGAAGTGTTTCTTCCAGAGTTCACTCCAATGAGATATTTTGCAAATTTACCATAAAATAACAAGACATTTATTTCTTAACAAATGTACTGAGCCTCATCTATTCAAATGTGTGTTGTGTCTTCAAAGTAGACATACTGAGAGGTAATTCACTTATACCAATAAAATCTTGCCATTATTCAAACTATTTTAGAACTCAGTGATTCATCTTGCTATTTTATAACACTCATCTTTGGAGCTGTGGAGAAAAGATAGCAAGCTGCCTAAGTTGAAGGCTTGATAATGATTAACATTCTTCCTATGCACCAGCCACTATGCTGCAAGCATTTCATACATTCTTTCATTTAGTCATCACAACAGAACAGCATTTTGAGCTTAGCTTTTTTTTTTCTAGATAAAGAACCTGTGATTTAGATAGGCAGCAAGTCCTCTTGCTTATTCTTGTCTGACTCCAAAGAGTACATTCCTAATCTTTATACTTTATTGCTCTATTACCACCAGTTAAGGGACAGGTACAAGGTCATAGTTGGTGGGAGGTCTGGAGCTAGTGCTCCAACTCACAGTGATTGTTTATCTACTGTATCATTCTGCCTGCCTTAGCATATCAGTGCTACATTGGGATATTGGATTAATTTCATCAATATTACCAAAACTCAAATCTAAAGGGTGGGGTTAGAGCTGATCCTTACAGAAGCAATCAATATTTGTTCCTTCCCAATTTCATTGGAATAAATGTCATGAAGAATATGCTTCTCATTTCTGCAAGAAGGAAAGAATCTATCAAATTTATGAAACTAGGAAGAGTGTATGGAGTAACCCACATAAGTAAAATTGGGGTTACACAGATCTTTCAGAATGACAAAATTCATCTATAGGGAATGTAAGGTTGCCTTCTGCATAGTGTGTTAATTATCTGTCAAATTAAATGTCAAGAGAATACAGAGACTAATTTTCTTAATAATTAGTAGAATCTACTTAATATTTTGCTTGCTTTTTTCTTTAAATGTAGGTTTTCCTTTACAATGTCAGCGTGTTGAAAATATTAGTTATAAAGAAAAGAATGAAGAATATGCTGAATCCAGAGTTTTAAAGAGTATTTCCATCACCCAGTTGTTTAATAAATAAATGAAAGCCAACATAAGGAAATATTTTACTGTCATCCTAACATCACGATGATCAAACACACATAGTACAAATTTTACAGATGGGCGACTTGCACATAACTCATATGTATAAATAGCTGCCCTTCCACAAGTCGACCATTGCTGCAGGCCCTTCTGATTTTTCCTTTGTTTAAATAAAAGACATATCCTCAAGAAGCTTTTAGAGAATTAGAAATTTAGAGGCAAAGGAAGAGAACAACTTTTTTTAAAAAAACATAAGAACAATTTTGTAGCTTTAAGATTTAATGCGAGTCCACTCCTGCATCAGCATGCCCTGGATGTCAGACATGCAGTCAATGGAGATTGTATTGGAGCGTTACATTTTAATGACTGCCTGGTTCGTTTTTGGACTTGGATGGGGCCTGTAGCCTCTTCGTTTTGACCAATTTATCCCTTTTGGAATGGGAGCACTTACCCAGTGCCTGTACCCACATGGTAAACTCTAAGCTCAGAAATGGATTTTAAGGTAGTTTTGGCAAAATGCAGCAGACCGATTGTATCAGCCCATTCTCACACTGCTATAAAGAAGTACCTGAGACTGCGTAATTTATAAAGAAAAGAGGTGTAATTGACTCACAGTTTCATGTGGCTGGGGAGGCTGTGGGAAACTTACAGTCATGGCAGAAGATGAAGGAAAAGTAAGACATGTCTTACATGGCAGCAGGAGAGAAAGATCATAAGGTGGGAAAACTCATACCTTTAAAACATCAGATATCACGAGAACTCTACCACCCCCATGATCCAATCACCTCCCACAGGCCCCACCTTCAACATATGGGGATTACAATTTGAGATGAGATTTGGGTGGAAACACAGAGCCGAACCATATCATTTTACTCTGGCCCCTCTCAAATCTCATGTCCTTTCATGTTTCAAAACCAATCATGCTTTCCTAACAGTCCCCAAAGTCTTAACTTATTCCAGTATTAACTCAAAAGTCTAATCCAAAGACTCATCTGAGACAAGACAAGTCCTTTCCACCTAGGAGCCTGTAAAATCAAAAACAAGTTAGTTAGTTCCAAGTTACAGTGTAGGTACAGGCATTGGGTAAATGCTCCCAATCCCAAAGGGAGAGATTGTTCAAAACCAATGGGCTACAGGCCCCATGCAAATCCAAAACCAGCCAGGCAGTCATTAAATCTTAAAGCTCCAAAATAATCTCTGTTGACTACTTGTCTCACATCCAGGGCATGCTGATGCAAGGGCATGCTGATGCAAGTTGTCAAGTACCAAGGCCTTGGGGCAACTCTGTTACTTTGTCTCTGCAGGATACAGCCCCCTTGGCTGCTTTCACAGGCTGACATTAAGTATTTACAGGTATTCCAAGAACATGGTGCAAACTGTTGGTGGATCTAACATTCTCAGGTCTAGAGGACGGTGGCCCTCATCTCACAGTTCCACTAGGCAGCACCCCAGTAGGGAGTCTGAGTGGGGGCTTCAATCCACACATTCCCTTCGCCTTGTCCTAGTAGAGACTTTACATGAGGGCTTCATTCCTGTATCAGACATCTGCTTGGACATCCAGGCATTTCTGTGCATCCTCTGAGATCTAAGCAGAGGTTCACCACCTCAACTCTTGTATTCTGCACACCTACAGGTCCAATGCCATGTGGAAACCACCAAGACTTGAGGCTTTTACTCTCCGAACCAATGGCTTAAGCTATATCTTAGCCCATTTTAGCCGTGGCTGGAGTTGGAACAGCTGGGATGCAGAATGCCATGTGCTGAGGCTGCACAATGCTGCTGGACCCCAGGCCTGGCCTATGAAACTATTTTTCCTTCCTAGCCCTGTTACGGGACCAGCTGCTGTAAAGAACCTCTAACGTGCCCTGGAAACACTTTCCACGTTGTCTTGGCTACTAACGTTCAGCTCCTACTTATGCAAATTTCTGCAGATGGTTTGAATTTCTCCACAGAAAATGGGTTTTTCTCTTCTACCACATGGTCAGCCTGCAAATTTTCTGAACATTTATGCTCTGCTTCCCTATTAAACATAAGCTTGAATTTCAGACCATTTCTTTGTAAACCTGTATGACTGTCCACTTTAAAAAACAGCCAGGTCACCTCTTGAAAGCTTTGCTGCATAGAAATTTCTTTCACCAGGTATCCTAAATAATTTGTCTCAAATTCAGAGTTCCACAGATCTCTAGGATGGGGGCAAAATACCACCAGTCTCCTTAAAAATGAAGCAAGATTGACCTTGGTACCAGTTCTCAATAAGTTTCTCAACTCCATCTGAGACAACCTCAGCCTGGACTTTATTGTCCATATCACTATCAGCATTTTGGCCAAAACCATTCAACAAGTCTCTAGGAAGTTTCAAACTTTCTCACATCTTCCTGTCTTTTTCTGAGCCCTCCAAAGTGTTCCACCATCTGCCCATTACTCTGTTCCAAAGTCACTTCCACATTTTCAGGTATCTTTATAGCAATACCCTATTCCTGATACCAATTTTCTGTATTAGTTCACTTTCACTGCCATGAAGAGCTACCTGAGACTGGGTAATTAATAAATAAAGGAGGTTTAATTGACTAACAGTTCTGCATGGCTGGGAAGGCCTCAGGAAACTTACAATCATGGAAGAATGCAAACAAGAAGAAAGGCATATCTTACATACTAGCAGGGGAGAGAGAGAGAGAGAGAGAGAGAGTGAAGGTGGAAGTGCCACATGTTTAAACTATCAGATCTCTTTAGAACTCTGTCATGAGACAGACGAGGGAGATGGTGCTAAACCATGAGAAACCATGACCCAGTCACCTCTCATGAAGCCCCACCTTCGACATGTGGGGATTACAATTCAAGATAAGATTTGTGTGGGGGCACAGAGCCAAACCACATCGCCCACTGTCAAAAGTCTCTTGCTCCTCATGACATAACAAATATACCAGTCAGGCTAAAATTCCACCAGTTAAATTGTTGTTTAGGTGAATAGGTATTATGTTATTAAAAATAAGATTCCATAGTGAGAATTTGAGGACAGTAATTTCACTTTACTGTATATTGGTTGAATTACAGTCATGCTGCATAGCCATGTTTCAGTCAGTGATGGATCATATATATGACAGTGGTCTCATGATATTATAATGAAACTGAGAATCCAATCACCTAGTGACTTTTCAGTGTAACCTGTGTAGGCTAGGCTAATTTGTGTGCTTGTATCTTTACTTTTAATAAAAGAATTGTAAAAGATAAACAATACAATTTTAAAGATAGAAAGAAGCTTTTAGAATAAAGATGTAAAGAAAGAAAATATTTTTTGCAGCTGTATAAAGTGCTTGTATTTTAAGCTATGTCATTATGAAAGAGTCAAAAAGTTAAAAAGTAATGTTTATAAAGTAAAAATGTTACAGTAAACTAAGGTTCATGTATTATTAAAGAACAAAATATATTTTTGATTAACTTAGTATAGCTTAAGTGTCCAGTGTTTATAAAGTCTACAGTAGTAGATAGTAGTGTCCTAGGCTTCACCTCCACTCACCACTCACTCACTGGCTCACTCAGAGCAACTTCCAGTCCTTTAAGCTCTATTTGTAGCAAATGCTCTATATAGGTATACCATTTTTATCTATATCATATTTTATCCTACCTTTTCTATGTTTAGATACACAAATACTTACCATTGTATTACAGTGGTCTACAGTGTTCAGTCGAGTAACATGCTGTGCAGGTTTGTAGCCTAAGAACAATAGGGTATACCATATAGCCAAGGTGTGTAGGAGGCTATACCATCTAGGTTTTTGTAAGTACACTCTCATGTTTTAACAGCAAAATTGCCTAATTTGCATTAATCCTTGTCATTAAGTGATGCATGACTGCTTATTTTACGGCATTTAACATTGTATTGTGACAGCTTCCTGTAGAGGAAAGGAAGTTGGTTTACATGAGCAGAGAGGTAGGGTAGAATTGTGAAGATCATAAGAAGAGGGTTTTGGCATCATTTAAATAAATCTATTTGTGTTTTTCAATGAGGTCAGGCAGAGAGCTTCTGAGGCAGACTTAATTAGGTTGTAATCCCAGTTCTGCCCCATTTTAACTATGTGACCCACTCTCTCTACACTTTAGATTCTTGATTCCTATAACAGTGTTTTATCTGCCTTTGAAATTGATGTAAAGATTAGAATAATTACAAGTGTAAAGAATCTGGCATGCACAGATTTTTGTTTCATTTTGTTTGTTTTCTTTTTTCTTTTGGTGGTGGGGATTCAAGAATGGCATGCCCTTTGACGCTTGAGGAATTCATGATCTAGTAGGGGAGACAGACAAGGTAATGATCCTGTCAAAACAAGTCATGTCACAATGTGTGAAGAGTAATATAAAGAGGTATCATATTTCAGAGGTGCAAACAGGGCAGGAACTGAACTTCACAGGGCTCTTAGAAGCATTTGCACAGAGGAGTTGACATTTGAGTAGAGTGTTGAAGAAAGAAAAAGAGTTTGTCAGTTGCCCCAATTCTGGGCTAGCATTGCAGACAGAGGGAAACACATACAAAGGTACTGGAGAAGAAAAGCAAATAAAAAAGAAGTAGGACATCCCCAAACCAAAAAACAAACCCACCTTCATCTTTCATATTTTTGTATGAGTCAGGCTTCTATGAAACATACACGTATATGGAGGGGAGATAATTTTTTCCTCTCTTTTTTACCATAAGATCCTTGCTCCTATGCCATAGTGCCCAAAATTACCGTGTTAGTGGTATGAACTGAGTCGTTCACAGTACAGGCTTATAGTTCATAACTTAGTTGTTATGAACTGAGTTGTATATTGTGTGTTAAACAGCAACCCAACCACTGCTTACAATTTTCTGTAGAAAAAATGTCTTTGGAAAGCACTGGTTTACTACAGAATACGTGGAATACAATTCATTCATTATTTATCACTTTGGAGAAGAGTTTAGACTCTGAAGTCGGACTTCCTGAATTCAAATCCTGGCTCTGGTATTTAATAGCCATGTGACTTTAGGTAACTTTTCAACTTCCCTGACCAATTAAAAGGGTTATGAGGATTAGAGTTGTTATAGCTAAAAGAGTTACAGGGCATCTGACACATAGTAAATCCCATATAAGTATTGGGTACTATTCATCATTAGTCATGTAACAGTCATTAGTGCATAACCTGAAATGTAATGCTAGACCTCTAACTGTCATTTTAGGTATTAATTTCTCTCTGGAACTTTAGAAAATTTTTTAAAAGGTGATTTTAATAGACGGGAGAAGTAGATTCTAACTAAAAAAATCAAATTAACAGCTGTTTAGAAATCCAATTACCAGCTATATTTAAAAAATCATAATACAACTAGAAGCAACATGACTTTATAGATTATATTTGAATGTATAATGAAATTGCTTAATTCCTCAAACCTTGATGTTACTAAACTTATTTAAGCCTGTGAAACCAGCAAATTTGTTGAGGTGAGATAGGACTATTTGTACCTCAAACAAATAGGTTTTCAGAGACTTTTCAGGGTAAGATTCAGTATTTGTGTAACTAGTGTATTAGCAGTGAATACTTACTAACGGTACAGTCCTGCTTCTGTGATTCTTCTTAAAGCATTTACTCACATACAAACAGAACTAGGACAATTTGCAAATGAGGGTCCTTTCCATTATAAATATTCTGATCACTTCTTTTCTGAAGAAGAAAAGGTACATATTTTGCAGTCCTTTAAATAGCAGTTCTTAGTTGCTATTGTCTTTTAATATGAATACAGTCAATAATTTTATTTATTTGATGGTAAGATTCTTTTTTTGTTGTTTTTTTGAGACTCAGTTTTACTCTTGTTGCCCAGGCTAGAGTGCAATGACGCGATCTCAGCTCACCGCAACCTCCACCTCCTGGGTTCAAGCGACTCTCCTGTCTTAGCCTCCCAAGTAACTGGGATTACAGTCATAATGCCACCACAGCTGGCTAATTTTTTGAATTTTTAGTAGAGACAGGGTTTCTCCATGTTGATCAGGCTGGTCTCCAGCTCCCGACCTCAGGTGATCTGCCCTACTCGACCTCCCAAAGTGCTGGGATTACAGGCCTGAGCCACCACTCCCGGCCTCTTTTTTTTTTTTTTTTCCAGCTTAGTACTTGATAATATGTTCAACCTAAAAGGATAATAAGAATCTGATTAATTTAGTCCCATTATTATATATTGCCAAGACAAAATTGATTCTTTTTTGAAAGTGAAGACTGGTGAAAACAAATACATTGTGATTTATTCATCATTATTAACAGATCTAAGATAGGATTTCATTTCATCAATGTCAAACACCTAAAATAAATACCTTTAATGACTGAAGAATAAACAGAAAAACAATATATTAAAGGGTTAATCTATTTTTCAAATAACTTTTTGTCATATACACCTGAATACAACTATGTAGAATCAAAAAATGATAATTCAATCTACCTGTATTAGTTAGGGTTTTATAGAGAGAAAGAACCAATAAGATATGTATATAGATATGTGACAGGGAACTGATTAGGGGAATTAATTCATATGATGATGGAAGCTGAGAAGCCCATAAAAAACCATCTGCAAGTTAAAGACCTTGGGATGCTCATAGTGTGGATCAATCCAAGTCCAAAGGACTCAGAAACTAGGAAGCGGAGGTGTAACTCCTAGTCTGGGACCACAGGCCTTAGAACCCAGGGGCCACTGGTGTGAACCATGGAGTTCAAAGGTCAGGAGGCCTGGAGCTCTGGTGTCCAAAGACAGTAGAGGAGAACTGTATCTCAGTTCCAGAAAATAGACAGACACATGCCTTTCCTCTGTTTTTGTTCTCTCTGAGCTCCAAGCCAATTGAACGGTGCCTGCCCATACTAAGGATGGATCTTTCCCACGTAGTTCATCAGATTCTCATTCCATTTTCATCTGGAAATACCCTCACAAACACACCCGAAAATAATGCTTCACCAGGTTTCTTGGTATTGCTTAATCTATCCAGTCAAGTTGATACACCTAAAATTAACCATCACACTTCCAAAATGATCCTGAAATCTGAAAGTTCTTATGAGGAATTGGTAAAAATCCTAGAAGTTTTGTGTCATCTTCCTGGTCCTGAGTAATGATAAATTCTTTAATGTATTTCAGGATTGGTTATCATTCTATGCCATAAACATAACCAGTGCTCAAAAACTAGCCCTTATCACTCTGCTTATAGCAGAGTAGAATTATTTATATGCAAAGAACTTACCATGATCAGAGCCCTTATCAGCCAAAGATAAGTGTAAGATGTGGCCCTGTTTAACAATAAATTATCTCATTAGAGAAATGAAATTGCAATCATACAACTTTACTAAGTAGATAGGAAAAGTGTAAATAGTAAATGCTGTAGGAGTTTATAGGATGATAGGATGTATCCATCATTGTAATTGTATACAACTAAACATAATTACTGTGGTTATAGAACATATTCTTGAGGAAAATGAATTTGATCTAGCCTTGTTAATGGAGAATACTTGAGTGTATATGTAAGCTGATAACTTCAATGAATGACTAATGAACTTCAAACAAATGATTAACGCTATTTAGAAGAGAGTCTTAACAGAGCAGGGGGCTTATGGAAGACAAGTGGAAACTAAGGTTGAAGAATTAGCATTGGGGCAGGTTTTCAAAGATTTATATACAAAACTAAAGAGCTTGAATTTCATCAATAAGGAAACGGAATCATTGATCTTATAAGAAAAAAATGAATGATAAAAATATTTTAGAAAGATAAATATGGAGTCAAAGTACAGAATGGAATGGAGTAAAAAGACAGGAGGCCAAGTACACCAGTGATGAAGGCAAAGGTAGTGAAGGTTTTAATTAGAACTATGTCTGTGGAAGGAAAAAAGCAACACGCCCAGGAAATACTGAAAAGAATACAGGTATTATGAAATCGCAGTTTGCTCCTGAAATACAGTCAAACTTCAAAGAAAACTAAGGGAAATCTGTTCCAATCCGAACAGATCCAAGATAGATCAAAATTTTGATAGAGAAATGCAGTCAAGTAGTCAACAAGAGAAACATGTGGACCATGGAATTCAGGAGGGCTCAAAGAGTGACATGTAGTCGGATAGAAGTTAATAAATCTATGATCAGGCACAGCAGGTGCAAATAACAAAATGTATTTTTCACCACTAGAAACCACAATGCTATGAAAGAGATAGACAAGTAAACAACATTAAAATGCAATGAGATACGTACTAAGATAATGATTTGAACTTTGTACTGTGAGAAAATAGAATTAATATAATCTAAAGATGGAGAGATGAAATTTGAGAATAGTTTTAAAAGCTGAATTATGGTTTATTAAATAGAGAAAAAGCTTTAAGAATTACAGGGAAAGGCAAAAATATGTGGCTATAAAGTGGCATGGTTAGTTTATGAGCAGAGAAATGTGTTGCGTAGCTACAGTGTGAGATTTGCAAGGAGAGGGATCGGTAGGTATGAGACTGACTAGAGAGGTAAAATTCAAATTTTAATGGGCTTGAATGCAGTACTAGGGGATTCAGATTTTATTTTGAAACATTATTCAGTAAACAGAGTCCTTTAATTAGTATTAAAAAGTTTTGTTTTTTTTGTTTGGTGTCCCTTTTTGCTTGATTATTTACTTTCAGCACAATAACTCTAGTAATAGTAGAAGAGATGAACAGATTAAAGGGTTGATCTAGAGTCTTGAAAGGATTTGTGGAGAAAAGAATTGCTGGACAATATGCTATTATTTCATTCTGTTAAGTAATGAAGGCCAAATAGATACGATGTCAGAAAAGCTGTTTTATTATGAAGAGCGGGTAAGGTTAAAAGTTAAGAATAAAGTTGTACAAAAAGATGTGTTTGTATATATCGGCCTGGGGATTCAAAGGATAAGTTAGGAAGGCATCAGAAACAAAGACTAAAGGGAAATTAGCAGTGGAATGGGCTAGATAGGAGCATTCAGATTTGATAATGATGGTTTTGACCAGTAAGATAATTTAAATAACTGTATTACAAGGCAGAACATGATTGGTGTCATAAGAAATAAACCACGATAGGCAGCTGGGCACAGTGGCTGATACCTGTAATCCTAGCACTTTGAGAGGCTGAGGCAGGCAGATCACTTGAAGTCACAAGTTCGAGACCAGCTTGGCTAACGTGAAACCTCATTTCTACTAAAAATAAAAAAATAAAATAAAATTAGCTGGGTATGGTGGTGCGTGCCTCTAATCCCAGCTACTTGGGAGGCTGAGGTGGGAGAATCACTTTAACCCAGAAGGAAGAGGTTTCAGTAAGCCAAGATCGTGTCACTGTACTCCAGCCTAGGTGACAGAGCTAGACTCCATCAAAAGAAAGAAAAAAAGAGAGGACGGAAGGAAGGAAGTGAGGGAGGAAGGGAGGGAGGGAAAGAGAAAGAGGGAGAGAGAGGGAAAAGAAAGGAAGGAAGGAAGGAAGGACAGGGTGGAAAAGAACGAACTGTGGGGATTCAGCAGTAAGGCACAAGATATCTCGCTGGAGGAATTCTGTTGTGGTGGTGGTGGTAGTATTTTTTGTTTTTGTTTTTTTGGTTTTGGTGGGGGTTTTGGGGGTGGGAGTTGGCTTTTGTTTATTAATGAAGGAACCATTTTTGTGTTTCTTTTGAATTTTTTTATAAGATATGATTTGAAGTGAAACATGATAAATTGAACTTTGCATGAGACCTTATTGAGATATTTTTAGGCAAGAACCAATAATATGTACAAGGCTCATAATAAGTTCAGAATAAAGCCTATTTGGAAAATAGCAAGCACTCCTGTAACATGGAATGTTGCATGCAGAAAGAGGAAGCATGTAAGGTAATATGGAAAGATAACTTAGGACTAGAACATTGGAGCTGATGCAGGATTTTTCATGACCACTTTGTCAGACTTGCAATAGGGATGCCCCATTTACTTGGCCCACTGCGCTCAACCCCATGCAGGAGGGAGCATGTGAGCGAGTGAGTGTGGGATCCTTCCAGCCTCCACTCCAGGTGGGGGCAGGAGCAAGCTCCATTTACTCATCCTGCCACATCGCCCAGGTGGGGATGCCTGTGACCCTGTAGCCCAACGGGGTGTATTACAGTGATCTCTTAGCTCCGCTTTCCATCGACAGCAGTGTGTTATCAGCTCAGTTGACCCCTTGCCTCATCACATGGGGTGGCTGCCCTCTGCTGACAAGGGCAAAAGGCCAGTGTGATAGCCATTTTTGGATACCTGTACTAGGTGGGTGCTGAGCTCTTATCTGGTATCCAAGAAGAATAAGGTCATGTAGATACAGGAAGAATGGTAAAAGTGGAGAGCTTTATTTAGCAATGGCAATGGCTCTCAGCAGACAAGGAAGCAGGAGAGGGAACAGGACAGGAAGTAGTCTTCCCCTAAAGTCCACTGGCTCTTCTCTGAAGTCAAACAACCTCTCCTCTGAAGTTAAGCCATCCCTCTGAAGTCAAGTCACCTCTCTCCAGTCAAGCCGCCTCTCTACTGTCTACTGACTGAGCCTGGGGTCTTTATAGGCAAAGGATGGTGGGCAGGGCGGGATATAGATAGTTTTGGAAAAGCTAAACTTCAGTTGCCAAGAAGGCATTATTCAGAAAGAACCAATCGGGAAAGAGCGGGCAAACAGGAATAGAAGATTTCACTTTGGGCCGTGAGTTTCAGGCTTTTCAGTTTGAAGGTGGGGTTTCACAGAGAACTATCCCTGCCTGCCTTCTGTCTTTATCAAAGCCTTTGAGTGAAAGACTAAGAAATTTGGACATTAGTCAGTAACACCTTTGTGGCATGCTTTTTTTAGCAGTTGTAATCATCCTTCTTTTAATAACCCCTCATCTTCCTGGCACAGACTTCCTCATTTATTAAAGATATTATTCAATCAATGTCTTGGTAATACCCATATTTACATCAACAATCCATCCAGTATTCTGGCTTGTCAGTTTCTTGACCTCCTTGCTTCCCATGAACTTGTACTCCATACCATCTTAGCCACCTTTTCCTGTGGTAATAGCCTAAATCTTGGAATTATCAATTATTCTACCTTCATCAGAATCTCAATTTTCATGTAAACCACTTTCTGCTTATAGCCTCCTTTCCATCCAAATAATTATGTTTACTACTTCTACTGGAACAATTATTTAGCCCCTTCAGACCTCCCATTCCTGTTATCAATTCACTACTTCACTGTGCATCAGACCCTCACATCCTCAAGGGCCTTCCCTTTCTAGGTTAGATTACATAGACACTTACTGTAAGCATTCTCCTCTGTAAGCTCTCAACTCTCTATCCCTTCAGTCTCTTGATCATGTAATACTCACTTAGCAAACCTCTAACCTCAAACTCAGCCTATGTCCCATTTATTTCATGATTATATCCATGCAGCTGAGTATAGATAGAAAAAATTACAAAATTTGGAACACAGATTTTGCCTTAACTTTATATTTTTATTAATCTTTCAATGACAAATATAAGATTTTCCCTATATCTTTCTCTGTATGCACGGCCATACCACTAATTACAAATAATAAACTGTTCCTGACAGTTTTGTGCCCTATATTCTTTCTCCTCTTACCTATATCAAGAAGTTGTCACCCACAATTATTTACCCTCTCTTGCATGCATCATATTTCCTTCCATCCTGAATCATTCTCATCAATAAACCTACTAAAATATTTGTTATCCTGAAATTAGCCATTTTGTGATTTCATAGTTCCCTCCAGCTCCCATCCTTTTTTCTCAGCTCTCCTTGATAGCAAGACTTATTCCAAGAGTTGTTTAAACTCTATCTCAAATTTATATTCTATATTTTTTATGCCTAATTCTATGAAGCTTTAATGACCACCATTATTGCAAATGTCACTGAGGGTCTTCACATTGCCAAAACTACTGGGATAAATGAAAGGTAATCTAAAATAAAGTAATGGCAATTAGAATAAAAATAAGGGAATGAAGAAGAGAGATGTAATAGGAATCATACTGACAGAACTTGATAATTGACTGATTATGGAGAAGTGGAGAGACCATCATCTTACTCATTCACAAAATGTGGTTTATTTTTAAAACATCACAATAATTTAAAACAAAACATAGATTTTTACAATTCCAGATGAGAAAATTACTTTATGTCTCAAAACAAAAAAAGAACACAAACATTGATATACTAAAGATGAAATATTCTTAGCTCCTATGTCACCTGTCAAACATCTATATAGTTGATAACAAGTAAATTCATTCTTGATCATTAACTTTGTCCCAGGCACTCTGTGAGGATACAAAGGGAACAAAATGATGTGGTTCCTATTCTGGTTTAGTTAACAGCTAAAAGAGAAAATAAGAGATTGAACAAATGAGTAGAAGTGCCATTACATTGAACAATTGATTGATTCTGATTTGTACCAAAAAAAAAAAAAAGAAAAATAATAAATAATGCTATTCCTCTTTCTCTCTCTATGTATATATATACACACATATATATAACATTCATATATCCATAATGTATATGCACATATATATTTTATATATATTTCTCTCTCCATATGTGTATATATTTACATTATGTATAGTTGCATTACATATATATGAAAAAAATATATATATATATATATAGGGGGTGTGTGTGTGTGTGTGTGTGTGTGTGTGTACACAGAGAGAAGAGAGAGAGAAAAAAAAGAGATTAACCTGGTGAAGGAAGTGGGGTGGCTAGAGAGGAAAGACTTTATTGAAAAAGTAATATTTACAGTAGGGCTTAATTGTCTACAAAATTAAGAATGAGTACATCAATTCTTCTTCACAAACAACATAAATGTTTCCTGGAGAGCAGAATAAAAAAGAGAGGAAAGTGGCTTCAGAATTAATACAGTTCTAAGGTTTGAACTCCTTGCCTTTCATTTAATAGTTCACTGATGTGAAGGGAGTTACTTAACTTTTAAAATAGTTTTCTATTGTTTAAAATAGGGACTATCCTATCTACCTTACTGTGTTTTCTAAGTTTTAAATGACTCTTTATTTACATACATTTCACAAAGCACCAGCCCTATAGCAGGTGTTCAGTTGATGTTTATTCCCTTCCACGTTACATCTAGAGTCTCTAATGCAGAAAAAGTCCTGTGATGAAGCTATGATAATCAGCATGCCCCCTCTGGAAACATTTCTCCTTTGAACCATATCATACACAGAGGCTCTGAAAGCCACAGAGTTTATAAAATGAAATATATTGTGAATTGTTTATAGAGCAAAGCAGGAACTGCTACATCTTGTATCTCAAATGTGAATGGTAACAGTAGGAATGCTGGCATTCTCAGCAACAAGAATATGGTGAAAAAACAATCTGTGCAGATTAAAGCATAAAAATAAACTTTTAACAATGGTTTAAAATGACTCATTTGTCATGTTTTTTTTCCCCCAGAGTCATGAAACCGGGCAGCTAATCAACTGTGCTGGCAGAACTAATTCCTCCAGGATATTTTAGGTCCCTTTACTTCTTGATAATTACTGTAATAGATTGGTAGACAGCTAAGAGTAAGAAACACTTTGGAGGGAACAATCCTT
The DNA here is from genome assembly GCA_963573385.1 of Cacajao melanocephalus. Taxonomy (NCBI): domain Eukaryota; kingdom Metazoa; phylum Chordata; class Mammalia; order Primates; family Pitheciidae; genus Cacajao; species Cacajao melanocephalus. The sequence goes on from CAUYLG010038934.1 coordinate 21,503, forward strand.
CTGCAGAATGATAAAACTTTAGAAATAAAGAGTAATGTGGGTGAGAGTTCTTGATAGTTGCACAGAAGAGGAGCTCACTCTAGGGAACCTAAATAAGGAACTTTTTGTTTTCCAGAGATACGTGTCATGATCAGAGAAATGGTGTATAGAAATCCAAGATTAAGGTTTGTAATATGGCCTGATTTTGTGGGAACTGAGACTGGATGGCACTGAGTCTGAATAGTTAATTTTAGCAGCAGAAGTTCATGACTATTCTCTTTATGATTTCCCCACCAGTGTGGCTGAGCTATTACATGTAGTTTTTCTGTTATTCCATTGTCTTAGCCATACCCTCCACTTTGAATATCTTCTCCCTACCTTCCAGATGGGGGGTGTGTGTGAGTGAGTGTGTGTGTGTGTGTGTGTGTGTGTGTGTGTAAAAGCAGCTTCCTTATAACAGGTTTGCCTTGAGTCAATATTATTTGTGCCTCACTAGCTTCTTTCAGGTTTATTTTCTTTTTTTTGGAGGAGGGACTGTGGATAAAGTGATTTGTGATTAACTTGTCTAATATATTGACTAAAGTCCACCGTATTTGTGAGACCTATTTGTTTTTTAATGGAAAAATTATTCTGATAGACATACATGTTAGAGTGAATTGTATAGAAATCACAATTTCTAGTTAAATCACAATTGAAAAGAACCAACTCTGATTGGGGCACAAGAGTCCCATAGAATTATTCAGAGATTTTCTAATTAAATTATTAGAATTATTGTTGAAATTTTAATTGCTGAATTGAGCATTAATGTGTCATTTGGAATTGCTATATTTTTTTTTGATTCAGTTTTCTTTTTAATCAGTAAAGCCATTATTCCATTATTACTCGGCCCAATTTGCTATCAAAGAAGGGTTATTGTCTGTCAGAAGGAGAATCCTAGTTAATTCAATATTTGATTTATCATTAAAAATCATGTTCACATAGGTCTTGGTGACAGGCCATAAAAAATCAAAGTACCAACATTTTTTATTTTCCGAATTATTCAAAAGGCTCAAATTCTTACACAAATAGATGGATAGACACATATACACACACTTCACAAAGTCAAATTAACCTTAAAGTAAAAAAAAAAAATCCATAAGAGGTTTTATTAATTATTATACTTTAAGTTCTGGGGCACATGTGCAGAATGTGCAGGTTTGTTACATAGGTACACACGTGCCATGGTGGCTTGCTGTATCCATCGCCATAAATATTTGTTTCTGATTATATACATGTAATTACAGAGAATTTTCTATAATTTTATGCATGGAAATGTATGAAAATAGTAAACATATCTACTTTTCTTTAAAAAAAAAAACTTCAACATACATCTCACTTAAAGTAAATATTCAACCCTTTGTTACCAAATTTTAAAAGTTTGCTCTAACTTTTTTTTTTTTTTTTTTTTTTTTTAGATGGTGTCTCACTCTGCTGCCCAGGCTGGAGTGGAGTGTTGCAATCTTGACTCACTGCAACATTCATCTCCCAGATTCAAGGGATTCTCCTGCTTCAGCCTCTGGAGTAGCTGGGCCTACAGACATGTGCCACCACCTGGCTACTTTTTGTAGTATTTTAGTAGAGATGGGTTTTCACCATGTTATCCAGGATGGTCTCACTCTCCTGACCTCATGATGTGCCTGCCTTGGCCTCCCAAAGTGCTGGAATTACAGGTGTGAGCCACCATGCCTGGCCTCTAACATATTTTTCAGTGCCAGAGAGAACTTTCACATTTGGAAAAATACATGTTGTTTCTTTGTTCAGGCCTTAAATTTATAAGATCTTTTTATAAGTTATTGATGCACATGAAACCCTCAAGTGATGGTGGAAAGACTTGAGTATATTTCTCTAAATCACAGTGGCAATATTAGACAGATCAACGAGATAGAAAATTAACAAGGCTATCCAGGACTTGAACTCAGACCCGGAACAAGTAAACTGAACAAATATTTACAGAACTCTCCACCCCAAATCCACAAAACATGCATTTTTCCCAGTATCACATTACGCCTATTTTAAAAGTGACCACATAATTGGAAGTAAATCACTCCTCAGCAATTGCATAGCATTTCACAGCTTTAAATAAAATATTGGTTGGCTGCTTGTTT
>CAUYLG010038935.1:0-48438 GCA_963573385.1 Cacajao melanocephalus
AACAAACAGCCAACCAATATTTCATTTAAGTCTGTGAAATGCTATGCAAATGCTGGAGTGATTTACTTCCAATTATATAGTCACTTTCAGAATAGGTGTAATATGATACTGAGAAAAATGTATGTTCTGGAGACCTGGGATGAAGAATTCTATAGATATTCACTTAGGTTTTATTCCAGGTCTAAATTCCCTATTAATTTTCTATCTCGTTGATCTGTGGAATATTAACAATGTGGTGTCAAGAGCTCCCGCCATTATTGTGCGGGAGTCCAAGTCTCTTTATAAGTCATTTAGAACTTGTCTTATGTATCTGGGTGCTCCTATATTGGGTGCATATATATTTATGGTCATTAACTTCAGTTGTTGCATTGATTCTTTTACCATTATGTAATATCCTTCTTTGTTTCTTTTAGTCTTTGTTACTGTTAAAGTCTATTTTGTCAGAGATAAAAATTACAACTCCTGTTTTTTTTTTTTTCTTTTACTCTCCATTTGATTGGTAAATCTTCCTCCATCCCTTTGTTTTGAGTCTTTGTGTGTCGATGCTTGTGAGATAAATCTGGATACAGCATACCAATGGGTTTTGACTGAAATTCAGTTCTTTATAAAAGAAAATACATCACCATTTTCTATAGTTGAATTGACATTAAAAAAGTTTCATGACACCAAAAATGATTATTTCATGGGATATTTATAGCATTTAAGCAGAGAAAGCCATTTAATTGTGCAGCTCAACATAAAGTTTATGTTCCACATTTAGAAAGTAAAAAGTACACAATTCTGTTAATAAATGAAAAGAGGTAGAAGACAGTGACTAGCTTACTTCAGTAAATTTTCTCAACTGGGGACTATGTTTCAAGTTGTGATTATACTCACCATTTCAGTATGAACTGGCTCATATTGAAGTAATTGGAGTTGTGTTGATATCACTCTTTCATTTTCTTTTTTTCTTTGGTAGAATAGTGTATTAGGGTATTCTTTGTGTATGTTATGAAAAGTTTATAGGGAGAGAAAGACTGTTATATGAGTTAAGCAAATCTAATCCAGTGAAGAGCACAAGATGAAATTATAGAATTAATCTAATAACAAATTATTTTACAAAACAATCATATCTGTGTCTTTCAGATAAGCCAATAAACATGTAGGGTTTTTTTAAACATATCTGTAAGAAAAATGCTATTAGTATTTTACAAAGGATGACTTGGATTTGCCACCGTGGCAAAAAAACCAAAAAACAAAAACAAAAAACTAAAACCACTTCAGGGTTATTTTCTATTCATTTATATACACTGATTTGTTCCATCCAAGGACTCATGGTTGTGATTCGCATGTGATTGAGTGTTTGACTGTCAGTTCACATACTGGGCTTGGTGATGTGTGCATGATCCTTTCAGTATACTTGAGATAAAGAATAATTTTTATCTGCTTAGACTTGTTGCTTTTAGGGTAGAACCCCTGGTATGGGGGATAGTCAGGGCATCCACAGATTTGGAAAAAGAGTTGCTAGAGGCTAAATTTAACAGAAATATTAGTGCCCATGGCCATTTAAATCTAACCATTTGAGGCAAAGTTTATGTGTATCTTAGCTAAGGTCTGTGTAAATAACTACTATTTCCTATTCTTACTTTTTGTAGGCCATCTTTTTAAAAGAATCTATGGTATTGCTATGTGATATTTCAGAGAAATCCTTTTGTGTTTTAGAACAGGTAGCAATAAGGAATATCATTATAGTTGGAATTTAAATGAAATATTAACCTAAATAATCCTTCCTGAAACCTTTATTTTTTCCAAGAGACAGTGTTTGATATTAAAACACAGACAATAGAACAAATATGTGTACTACTTATTCTGCTGTGTGTGTGTCTTTGTGTGTGTCTGTGTCAGCTGTATGCTTATATAGTCAGGGTTTCATTTGCTCAGTCATTAAGGAGGATATATTCTATTCCCATTTCATTCACGTGATGTCAGGATGAACGAACAAACCTCTTTTTCCTTCTTCCGTTATACCCACCCATTGCAGTTCCAAGCATAGGAACTTATAATTTATTATAGACATTTCTGATTATAATAAAGTACCAAGTCTCCTATTTTGGGTACACACTGTCTTTGATTCATCTTTTTGGAAGAGATAATATAAACTTAAAAAAAGCTAGTGATTGGATTGCCTTACCTTTGAGATATGCTGTGCTTTTATTAATCCTGAGTTGTGTGTTGAAATACCATTGCACTTTTATGTTTTCCTGGGTTAAGTTGTTGTTTCAGAGAGCTGAATAAATTTATATAGCTGGAGTTCATTCAGCTCAGTGCTGTAATATTGCTCTCTTTTACTTTTTCTTGGCAATTTTCTCCTTTTTTTGATATATGGTACACATTTTGCTTTGAAACTAGTTGTGGAGGTATACTTCTTCTTTCATCAAATGGTTGAATAAAAGTGGCTATTATTCCATTCTCCTGTGAAAATTACCTGCCACTTAGTTCACATTCTCTATTTATCTCTGTTACCTTCTTAGCTGGCAGCTGATCATCAAAAAAAGGCAAAAGATCCTTTTTACTCTGGTGATTATTTCTCTAATCGCAAGTATACAACAACAGTATAACATCCTAGATTTCTATTTCCACCACTTATTGTTCATACTCACCTAAGTTTTATGTTCCTCTTTATGTACTGTGCTTTTCTTGCTACCCAGTTAAGTAAAAAATATATATAGATTCCTCTGTGCCAAACCTTACAGTCCTGTAACCTGAAGTCAATAAAGCTGCTAAATTCATTGTGTATCTCAATGACATGGACATTGATAATCCAGGATTTTTGCATTTTTGTTTTCTTTCTTAATTGGGCTCTTCTTTTTTGAATTACTATTGAACATAACATCTGTCTACTGGAGGACAAAGATTATATTTTGTTTTTCTTTAAATATCCTGCACTGCATAAGTGCAATATACAGGACTTAAATTATTTATGTATAAACGATTAGGATAAAACGGTGTGAATGATGAAGGGTTTTCTAAACTACTTTGCCTTTTTCTTCTCTGTGGAAACTCAGTGGCCATGAAGATAATCAGGATATTTTTTGTAACATTAATTGGGGAGATGAATAGTTTTCTACATCATGACCCTAATCCTTTACCTATGTTACTATTCAGGGATAAGGTTATTTCATCTATAGGAGAAACAGGAAGGGAATATGAATATCCCAAGTCCAGCATCTTTATTACTACAAGTATAATACAAATGTTGTCTTGGGTTAGACAAAAATTGGATGCAGAGAAGCAAAAAAAAAAAAAAAAAAAAGAAAAGAAAAGACAAGATACTAGTGACAGTCTTTGAGTCTAAGACAAACTCATATGTCTGTATGAAAACTTTTATATAATTATGTCATGATTGAGTTTAATTAACAGGTTTAGCCAATTTTGACCTGCAAGTACAGGCAAATAATTGGTTTCAACATTTTTAGGTGATCTAGACCACATTTTATATTGGCATTTTGGTTCTTATGCTCAGCAAAGGACAAACTGGGAAAAAGATAATATTTACTAAACTCTTTGTTAGAGGAATGAAATAATGTCTCTACAGCTGATAAGATTAGAAATCTTGGTTGTGTCTCTCAAATCCACTGAAGTATCTATAAGAAAAAATAATAAGTCAATTAGGTTGCTTTGCACAGTGAAACAGAGTAACTTGCATAAAATTAGCTAGAATAAATAACTCTTTTCCTCCTTTCTTGCTCTTTCATTTAAATTTTTTTCTTTCTTTGCTTTTTCCTACTTTTCTTCCCATGCTAGTCTTCTTTTCTTTTTCCTTCCTTCCTTTTTTTCCCCTCCTTCTGCTTTGAATGTTTGCGTGTGTGTGTGTGTGTGTGTGTGTGTGTGTGTATGGATTTCCTCTGCTATTTTATCATATCAAATATGCCCAGAGATGCATATATTTTAATACATTTTTTCAGTATATGAAGAATGAAATTATTACCACATTTATCTCTAAATAGCCAGCAAACTCTTAATTTAATTGTTTTAATGGAGAAAATCATTTAAAAATGAAGATCAAATATAAACTTTGCAAACAAAAACATTTATATTTTGTCTTTGCTTTCTAAAGATGCTACACTGAAACAGTGTGATCAAATGTGTAGTGAAATTAGTCATAGCATTAATACCTATCTCAAATTGCAAGCCAGAAATATAGTCAATAACTTCTAATTATTATGATTACACTGGATTAAATATAAAATAACTGTAATCATATCATTCATAGGTGCAATGAAAGCTTTTATATTACCACAGCATTTCAACATTTTTATTAAGATTTATTCAGTAATCCTCCGGCTGTAATATGCAACCACCTATGAAATGTAGTGATTCTTCTCTAAAGCAGACTAATTAGAATGGGAGTTAAAATAATTTTAAAATTAGAATAATATATTATGTCTATGAGTTATCCACAATAATTACAGGCTAACAAACCTTGCCGCGTTAAAATTATTAGCCTGTTTTTGAAGGATGTGTAGGGATGGGTACTCTTATTATTGGAAAAAGACATGAAAAGGAAGATAGAACATGAAAAAGTGAACAGAAAAATAAAAGTACAGACTTCATATGAAGTATACTGAAGTAGACAGAAAGCCATGTTTCTCATTGACTGTTAAGTGAGATGAGTTATGAGATCCATTCTCCCTCTAGAAATGATATATTCTAGATCTTAGATGAAGGGTAAGGGGTAGTATGTAAACATGAATGTATCAGTTCATTTTCATGCTGCCAAGAAAGACATATCTGGGACTGGGTAATTTATAAAGGAAGGAGGTTTAATTGTTCTACAGGGCTGGGAGACCTCAGAAAACCATCATGGCAGAAGAGAAAGCAAACACATCCTTCTTCACATGGTGGCAAGATGAAAAAGAGTAAGAGCCGGGTAAAGTGGGGATCCCCTTATAAAACCATCATACCTCATGAGAACTTATTATCATAAGAATGGCATGGAGGAAACTGCCCTCATGATTCAATTACTTCCCACGGGGTCTCTCCCACGACATTTTTGGATTATAGGAACTACAATTCAAGATGAGATATGGGTGGGTATACAGCCAAACCATATCAATAAATAAAAGAAAAAATGTCAAAGTGTTTTGAAATAAGGAATAGTTTTCCCATTTCCAGTGTCCTGGACATCCATATTATGCATGAAATTCACTAGAAAAACAGAATTTTGGTACCAGAGTTAGAGTATGTCTGATAGGTATTTGAAAATAGTTATAGAATGATTATGTAACTTGTCCAAGTTGGCAAAAATTATCTCTCCCATTTCTGGTAAGAATTTGAGCACAATTTGAATTATCTACTCTCTTGCTATTTTACATTAAAACTATTTGATAGCTGATAATTTAACCTACTTTAACATGGTTGGTGTTCTTAATTTTCTGAGGCTTCATATGATCCTTGGTATCAGTGTATTAATCACACTTTTATTTTGTTGCCAATACAATTCAAGGAAACTATCACAGCCAAAACAAAAGTATAATTAACAAGCCAGCCTGCCTTAAATTTATGTCTTTAATTTGGTCTGATGTCCATGTCATGCTCTCAGTGATCAACAGTAAAAGATAATAGGCAGCTGGGATTTACTCTTTTGTTCTAAATCTTTTTCCCACTTGTTATGTAGAACACAATAACACTTGATTGATCCTTAGCACATCCTAATCTGAACACCTCATCTAACTCAAGATTTCTATCTACTTCTGGTAAACAATGTTTCAATTCCATCTCTGGACCCTTGCTCCACCTGAGCACTGACTAATTTAATAGGAATGCAGACATGTTTACTTTATCACTTTTGTTTTGAGACAGAGTCTTGCTCTATCACCAAGGCTGGAGTGCAGTGAAGTGATCTCAGCTCACTGCAGCCTCTGCCTTGCCAGGTTCAAGCAGTTCTCCTGCCTTTAGCTTCCTGAGTAGCTGGAACTACAGGTACACACCACCATGCCTAATTTTTGTCTTTTTAGTAGAGAACTATTTTTTTCAGATGTTACATTTTTATTTTCCTCTTTTGTTCCCCATATCCTGACCTATATACTGAGCCTTCAGGCAGGGAGGCTTAGAAGAGATTTCTTAGATGAAAACGAGATCTATACATTAGCTTTAATTTTATCTCTAGTGCCCACTGATCCTTGAACAAATATTAACTCCTCTGCAGATGCCAACCATATGAAAAGAAAGCCCTTCTAAATTATATTATGTACTCACACAATTTTTGATAAGGCTATGTGAAAAATTAGAAACATCACATTAGAGAATGATAGACATAGACTAGTTTGCTAGAGAGAATTTCTCACTTCTTAGCTGTTGTTATAGTTGTTGAGATTTTAGTTACTGCTCCTGAATCACATGAAAGGTTAAAATTTGAACTAAATATCATGTGGACAGTACAGAAATACACATATATTTCTGGAATTGCTACTTTCTGACATTAAATAACAAAATGATGTAAAAACTATTTTGGCCTTATGGGTCAAAATATAAATAGTTCCCATCTTACAGATAAGAAGGTGAGAAGGTAACACAATACATAGTCACAGCTTCCTGGACTTGGCAGTGGGCTTGCACCCATTCATTATACCCAGTTTGATCTTGTTTCCATGAGGAGAGCTCAGGATGCTATATGGACATACAGGAGCTCATTGACAGGTGGAGAAAGCATCTGGAGGCCTCATCGAGATATTCACTTTCACTTTGAATGTTTTGACATTATGTAGACACTTCTATTTCAACATATTTATTATAGCTGTAGTTTCTTTCCTGTAAACTCTACAGATTTTTAGAGAATACACTGAATTTTGTGGAATGTTTGTTATAGTCCCTGTTGCTTATTCAGCATTATAACTTTTCCCTAAAAATTTGTTATCCTCAATACTAAAGTGGAGAGCTCTAATGAAATTCAGTAACATCAATTGGAAGGTTCACATAAAGTCAGAAAAAAATGAATTAAGTTTGAATTTTGCTCACACAAAAGAACAATCTGATGAGTTGGTCAAGAACGGAGACTCCCTGAAGAGAAAGTAAAAATGTCAGATTTCTAAACAGTTTGAGTAAACAGAAATTTCAGGTGTCCTAATTTGGAATTAAAATACTTATTTTGTCATTGGCTGTACAAGCTTGTCTATTTTAATAACATCTAATTTAAGGTTTAGAAGAGTGCTATTTCAGTTGTTTCAAAAATTTTTCTTTAAAATTTCTATGTTATAATTTTACAATTTGTAAAAACAGAAAGAGGAAATTGATTTATAAATATAGTTTTATAATAAAACCTAATATTTACTGAATATATTTCTAGTACTGGGCACTGCTTTAAATTCTGTGATTCATTAACTCATTTAATTCTCATGACAAATTTGTGAAGGAGCAAATACAGAAATACATCCTCGTTTCACAAATGAGGAAACTGAGGCACAGCATGAGTAAATATCCTCTTTGATGCTACAAAGCTAGCAGGTGACTGAACTAGATAAAAACTAGGTAGTTTGGTTTCAGAGAAAATGTGGTATATGTGCCACGCTTTCTTTATCCAGTCTGTCATTGACGGACATTTGGGTTGGTTCCAAGTCTTTGCTGCTGTGAACAGTGCTGCAATAAACATGTGTGCATGTGTCTTTATAGCAGAATGATTTATAATCCTTTGGGTATATACTCAGGGGTATTGGCCTGAAATTTTCTTTTTTTAGTTGTGTCTCTGCCAGGTTTTGGTATCAGGATGATGTTGGCCTCATAAAATGAGTTGGGGGGAGTCCGTCTTTTTCTATTGTTTGGCACCAAACTCCTTTTCTAAGCCAGTGTATGGAAAAATCCTAGCTAACAGTCTATGTGGACTGACGATACATTCATTTATTAGTAGAAATCTAACTCTAAGTGAATGATTATAGTTCAATTAATTCTAATACTTGTAATTCAATTTAATGATTTTCATTGAATTTCTTATTTTTCCATTTCTGATTGATCTATCACTATCATTCATGGTTATTCACATTATTTAAAATTGTGTTATATATTTTATATAATTTACACATTAATCTTATTTTATATGGTTCCATAACCCTAAATGTGACAGACTTTGGATAGTATATTTTCCTTTTGATAAATGTACCCATACTCCTTGACTTGTGTAAATGTAAGCCGAGTTTTTCATAACCAGTTTCTAGGATTTAATTACCACATTTCTGCCTTTTAAATTGTCCACTGATCGCAAGATAGATCAATGAGTTAAGAAATACCATTGCCCTGAAACCTGACATGGTGAAACCTACTGTTCGTATCACATGTGTCTCACCACTAAAAACTCAGTTTGGTAGGCCGGGCGCGGTGGCTCACGCCTGTAATCCCAGCACTTTGAGAGGCCGAGGTGGGCGGATCATGAGGTCCAGAAATCGAGACCATCCTGGCCAACATGATGATTAGTATTTTTCTACTAAAAAAAATACAAAAATCAGCTGGGCGTGGTGGCACGCGCCTGTAGTCAGCTACTCGGGAGGCTGAGGCAGGAGAATTGCGAGAACCCGGGAGGCAGAGGTTGCAGTGAGCCGAGTTGTGCCACTGCACTCCAGCCTGGCGCCTGGTGACAAAGCAAGACTCTGTCTCAACAAACAGACAAACAAACAAAACCAATAACAAAAAACTCAGTTTGCTACACACAATCCTGATTATCACATAAGTCCTTCCTTTGTATTGAAGGTGCCTACAGTTTGTGAATTTGTTAACAATGAGCAGTGCTATTTTGGGAACCCAATTCAGTAGTTAACTACAAAATTCATTCTTTGGTTTAAGGCAATAAAATACAGCTTTGAGTAGGCTTCATTTCTGTTTATGTGATACAAATATAAAGGAAACATTTGAAGCATGATAAAAGAAATTCCTGGTACTTTCAGATTCAGTAATATGAAAATGTGCATTTAACTGCTTTCTACTTTCTATGTTTTATGCCTGTCATTAGCTCATGTGATCCGTCTTTTTAGAGAATGTGTATTTTAGCCCCTATTTTTAATTATTTTGTGCTTGTAACTATAAGCAGGGTAAAAATATTGAATTAAGCTTTTAGCTGTGTTCTTTGACTTTTGTTGCGACTCTTCTTTTGATTTGAACCATGTTCAGTCCAGAAAAATAATTAAAAACACAAGCAAATATTCATAATGGGGCTTTCATAGTTTCCTATATATCTATTCACTTTTTAAAATTTCAAAACATATTCCCCCAATCTGTATTCCTTCTCCATAGGAAACGCCTTCATGTATACGTATTATGTTTTTATTATCCAATCTGTGCTTAGTTTCTGTTTATGGCTCAGGTTGGTAGGGTAACTGTCCAAGACTAGCAGAAACATATAGTTTGCTCTAAATCGAATGTCTTACTCCCACTCCCTTATTTTTATAATTTGTATATGTTTAAGAGCAACTACAACAGTAGTAGTGCAAACACTTCATGGTTATTATAGCTCAAGAACACAGATGAAATAATGAAAGCATGTTTATTACAGTATTATTACAGCACACTGATATGAATCCAATACTATTGCTCTTTAGATTTCAGTTTAGTATGAAATAGTCAATGTCTGAAATATGTGTTGAAAAAAGAATACTCAAGACTTCTTGTAGGCATTTTGTAGACAAAAAGAGAAGATTGTTAAAAAAAAAAAAGCAGAAGAAAGAGAAGGAAAAGGAGTGGAAGAAAAAGTGATATATAGTAAGATTGCTAATGGACTATTAATTTTATTAATTGGCAATTACAGGGCCTTACAATAATGTCTAATAGTTACTAGAATTGAGATAATATATTATTTTGTTGGTCTTCATTTCTTTGCCAGGTAATAATGGTATGCATGAGTTACATTATCATGTGATAGAAAAGAGCAGAAATTATTGATACAGTCTCTTTTAACATATTTTAACATTGCTAATTATATGGAAAACAGTTTTTAAGACTTTAATAATTATTTCATTAAAAATAGATTGTCCTGACAATGTTTCTTATAGTCCTGTTATTTATATAAGGTAATATTTTCTATGGAAAGTTCAATTCCTTATGAAATTTTGGGAAAAGATTATATTTCTGTCGTCTTAAAAAGTTATGTCACTCATTTGACTCAAGACAAAATTTATCACATCGACTTAATTTGATAAAAGCAGTGTTATTGATTACATGTTAATAAAGATGAATAGAATCTCCAACTTGGATATATTGTATTCTCTAGTAGGATACTTTTTTGTGTTTAGCGGTGTGTTTTATGTGTCATGATTCTAACAGAAAGTTATGGAGAATAAAGGATTACTATAAGGCTGGAGGTTAAGTAGCTGTTTTATGCCCTGCTAAATTCTCCTGATTGGGAAGTAGAATTTGATTGCAACTCTATTTCTAGAGAGGGCGAGACTTAATAACATTTATTACTGTGTTCTTTATACAGGTCCACACCTCATGGAAAATGAGAGAGCTGACATAAGTTTACCAAACCCAGTTTGACCCTTATTTTTAAAGGTGGTTATCAGTGGGAGCTTTTTACTGCCACTAGGGGGCAATTTTATATTAGACATTTTATATTCTCCACTCCTAATAAAGAAACCTCATATATGTCACCGTGGGATTACTGACAAAGTGAATTTCGAAGGTGTAGAATCTGATGCCTGATACCAATATCAGCCTTAAATACCAACAGAATAAGAAAGTTAGCATCAGTTGAAATATTCTAGGAGATTGTTTATAGAGGCAAGAGGAAGAAGATAATTTGTCATGGAGAGGAGACTTTAAACAGGCAAAGCCTTTTGAGAATGACTGTGTTTGAATTACTTTGAATCATGTTTTAATTTTAGAAGCCCATAATATGGAATCAGAAAAAGTTCTTAAGGGTATTTTTATGGTAATGTATTTTCTTATATAAGTGATAGCACTGGCTGACCTATTTGTTTGATTCTAACACGTTTCTTTATGAAACTGGTTTTTGAAAAACAACACCTCACCAGACTCCATGCAGTTTTTACAAAGAAAAGAAAAGGAAGTTTTACAATTTTAAGTACTGTTTTAATATGAATCAGGTACCTTCAAATCCCGTGGAGTGTATTCAACCTGCATCTGTATTTACTGGGGATTTAGTAACAGGAGGCCTGTGGCGTCTTTCTTACATTGACTCCAGCTTCTCTAGGCCATTGTTTATCTTGGTTAAGATTTCAGAAGAACTTTCCTCCTTAATATCGTAGTATTTCATCGCTATTATCAAGAACTCACTACCAATTGCCTAACCCTTCAATTCATGGCAACACAGATTTTGTTGTATGGTACTAAAAGACTTTCCTTTTAGAAAGAAAAATAAAAGAAGAAGAAGATTCACATGCAAATGTAAACATACATGCATAAATGCACACACATTCACACATATGTCAAAAGGAAGGTATGTTACATACTTATACATTCTGAATATGTACACTTATAGCACGATAAAATATTTGTAGCCAATTTTCTTGATTTTTAGTGACAAAGCAAGTTCAAATCTCATTTTTAATTACTCTTGTCATAATATAATCATTTTTTTGTGCAGTCCATAAATTTGCTTACTCTTACCCCCAAAACTATTGCCTATGAATCTAGTGCAGTCTGACAGTTTTTATCTTTATATGACTAATTTATTTTTATTTATATATTATCAATTGCAAAAAATACAGATTGATAGTTTATAGACAAATTTTGATAGACAAATTAATTGATTGCTCATTATGGGTAATACATATGGAAAGCACAATAAATTATTTATTTTAATTACTTAATAAATTAAAATTAAAATGTTCTTGCATTGGATATGTATTTAAAACACTAAGAATAACGTTGCTTGTGTGGAAAGCAATCTGAGAAAACTTTAGAACTTGCTAATTTATTGGGATATGATTGTCATAGACTGTAGGAGGTTGAGGCATATGTTAGTTACGCTTCTTGCAGCATTTCACTTTTAGATAGATCTGTATGACCAAATAAAATGTTTACTCAAGAATAAAAAACAAGATATATATAAAATACTGGTTATAAATTTAACATATTTCCATTATTTTAAAAAGTGAAAACATCCAAGGCAAATAGATATCCATCATTTACTTTAGATACTATAAATCTTTATATACCAACTTATTTTATGCATATATTATTTGTGACTATAGTGTAATTTTTAAGGAAATGTACTATATATAATTGTATATAATAAAACTGTTTCATATAGAAAATTAAAATAGCATTTAATGTAGAAAAATAAAGGAACATTTTCATTCACTGAGCCCAAGTGACCTGCTTAGACATTTTGAAGAATGTCACAATAGAATACGTGTGTATAGGGTGTATGTGTATATACATACATTGATATATATACATTATTTATGGATATATCAGAAAAGATGTTCAAGTATATTAGCTTTATAATCTACTTTCTGCAATGCAATTTAACTCGAAATGGAAGCTATATAATAAAGTCAATATAAATAATAATAAAAGGTTTATGACAATGTGATATAGAACACAGTTTTTTGTTTTTTGCTGGGGGGATTGTATTAGAAGACTCAATATTGTGAATATTCCAATCTCCCCCAAATTAAATTCATCTATAGATTTAATGCAATAAAAATTAAAATATTTATAGAAGTTGAAAGATTATTGTAAAATTTATAGGGAAATTCAAATGATCTGGTATAACCAAAGCAATTTTACAAAATAACATTTTGGAGGACTTACTACTTGATTTCAAGACAATATACTTTTGTATCCTTTAACAAATATTTCTATCCCCCTTTCCCCACTGACTTTCCCAACCTCTAGTATCATCTGTTCTACTTTTTACTTCTATGAGATCAACCTTTTAAGGTTTTTACATATGTATGAGAACAAGAGGTATTTAACTTTCTCTTCCTCTTCCTGGCTTGTTTTACTTAACATGATATCCTTCAGTTCCATCTGTGCTCTGCAGATGACAGGATTTCAATCTTTTTATGGCTGAATAGTATTCCATAGCATATAAATACCACATTTTCTTTATCCATTCCTCTGTTGTTGACACTTGGGTTGGTTTGTTTTATTTTAATTTTATTTTATTTCAAGTTCCAGGATACTTGTATAGGATGTAAAGGTTGTTCATCCTGCACATCCTCCACATGTATCCTAGATTTGAATCCTGTGTAAGTGTTCTCGTGTGTGCCTGTATGTTTCTTGTTCTTTGTAAAATATGTTTGCTATATTTTTCAAATTTTTGAAGCAATTTTAGAAAAGTTATCAAAGTAGTAAAAAAAAAATTCCAGGTTTTAAAAATATACTTAGATTTTACCATCTCTCTCTTGATAACTGACAGATAGCTAGACAGATGGATAGACAGATCTATTCATCAATCTATGACTCTCTTCTTTGTAATGTGAGATTACATTGTAGACATGATATCCTCTTACTTCTAAATGTTGAAATGTCGATTTTGTAAAAGCAAGAACATTTTCTTACATAACTGAGTACTTTTAACAATATCAGGAACTTTGTATTAATACAGTGATATTATTGACATATATACTAGTCCAAGATTGAATGCAGGATTGTTTCATTGAATTTGCTTTTTATTTTCAAAAATATATTTTTTGAGATACATGCTTCTTTAATAGACACACATAAAAAAATCTGCATTCCTAGCAAATTTAGATGTATTTCTCAGGTTTCATTTGTTTATAACAATTTTAATAAATTTTGTACCCAACATTTTTCACAACATTGTGTAACTGGAAGAATTGAATGTGATGGGAAGAATAAAACCAGCCTCCCTACCGCAGGATACAAGGTAGTAAGAGACTTTTCTATAAATAATTTCCATGGTTTCATTTTAGTGACAATCTGAATGACTCCGTCAGATGTTTGGGTGTCAAGGGGAAAATACTAAGTAGCAGTTAGGGAGAAGAGCAACTGGCAGAAAGAAACTCCACTTTCCCAGCGTATCTAAAGGAAAACAAATATTGATGGGAAGACTGTGAGGTGGATAAATGGGGTATAATATATGATGAGCATGTCCACATTCTGTTAAATGATGTTTCACAATGTAACCCTTTATATATATTTTTACTACAAAATATTCAATTATGTAGATTAGCCAAATAATTTTAGTCAGGTATTTTTATTGAAGTCTCTCCTCTTATCAATAAGAGTATAATGAATGTATATATACTCTGTATTTAAATCTATGTTCTTCTCTATAAATTTATGCAAGTGAAATTATTGAGTTAACAAGAACATAAATTGGCATTTTGATAAAAATTTCCAGAAAATGATGTATCATAGACTTTAATTTTCAATTATGAATTGCTAAAAACATTGAGTTTTTTCATGTTTATTAAACATTTATATTTCTTATATCCTGAATTTACTATATGTTCTTTGTCCATGTTTGCTAAATTTTAATAAGTAATTCAAAATAGTGCTTTATGGAGCTTGACCAGTAAGACTGTAACATGTGTTGGAAATATTTTTCCATTTTATTATCTTTGAATATTCTTTATTATATATACACATGTTAATATAATGAAATATGTATTTATGCTTAAAAAACTTGTCTCTGTACAAGAATTTTATTTGAATTAACTTCAATAACAACTTGATTTAAATTTTGACAGTAATGTTGTTCAAAGGCTGTAAAAGAAAATTCTAAATCAAACAAAAACTCATGAGTGAGAAAAATACGAATTTTTTTCCTTTGAATCTCCTTTGCTCAACTTCTGGCTTTTTATGATCAGAGGTAAATTTGACATCTCTTACGTCGACTTGCCCTTTGTAAAGTCTAGGTTTTTCATAATAATTTTAGATAAACAGTGATCACTTTTTAACATTCTTATTTGCCTGAGAATTCCACTTGGCATCCATCAGTCAAATTTGCTGCTGTTTCAAATGTGTTTATATAAATCATAATCTATTTTTTTCCACAGATATCATGACAATATAATTTATTATCTAAATCAGAACACTTTTGAAATGGAAACTAAACACAATTAAGAATTATACCAAAAAAAAAAAAAAACGGGGATGAACTTCATCTTTTCTAACCAAATGGGACTTACTGTTACTCTACTAATAGATGTTACAAAAAGTTTAATGCTATCAGGAAATATAAGCGTTGAAAACATAGATGTTTAAGATTTAGTCCTTTCTTCCTTAGTCTTAAAAAACCCAGTCTATCAGGGAAGACATAAAAAATAATCACCTGAAAACCGGGTTTTGTGTTTTGTGTTATGAGAGGCCTGAACACATAAGAGGTCCATAATGGTACTGAGGAGAAAGGAGATGCGCAAAAGTGTTCCTCAGGGAAGATCACTAATGTCTTGCCCTTTGCTATGCATGCTGTTCATTTTAATTTTTAAATTTATTTTTGTCAGAATTATGATTTCTTCCTTTTCCGATAACTTTGACTCCATCTCTAAGACTAATATCTAATATGTTAGCTCTTACGGAAAGATTTCCTTGATTGTCTCTCTCCTCTGTCCCTCATACAGCCTGAGTGAAACTCCTCTTAGGTGAGTATCTAGCCTACCTGTACATACCTCCATCAATTTTGTTCACATAATTACACTCTTTTAACTTGCGATTTAGTGTCTTGTTCTAATTTAAAACAGAGCAGATTGTGGAACTAGAACCTAGTAGGTGTATTTTATCTCAATATCTCCAATGCCAAGAAAATCACCTTTATGTGTTCATGTTTAACTGTTAATGAGGTGTTCAGTATACTTGGTTTCAGCCAAAAGACAAGAAGCTATATATGCATATATATATATATATATGCATAATCCAAGAATTTCTCTATTGTATTTTCTTGGAAGTTACTTAAGAGTAAAGAATATAACCCTGCGAATCTAGTCCTTCCAGCAGTAAAGATTTTATGTCAGTGAAGATTCATAAGTGCCATAGTCCTGATCATATCAATTTACTTCTCACAGTGTAGCCCCCAAAGTCAATCTGTCATTCGTGACATTACTCTTCCTAGTATTTCAGGTAAAGGGCTTAAGGTTATCATTAAAAAAAATTATCTGATAGAAACTTTGTGAAACCTATTCTTCTCTACTTCGAATTGTGTATTTTCCTGGTGTTTCTGAAAGAAAAATCTCAGGTTACCTTGGTGGACACAGCAGTATATCTCAGAGCCAATGGAAGAGATACTTAAGGGATGATAAAACATTTCCTTCACCTATCCAAAACACAATGTGCCTCCAGATTGCCTCTCATCTACATGTCCATTTATTCTCAGTCCCCACTGCCTCTCTCCAGTCTCAAAATTTGGAGTTCCCCTAATCTCAGTCTTTGAATTTCTTCTGGATTTCAGTCTTTTGGTGATTTCATTGTTTCATGGATTTAAATATACTTTATATGCTGATCACTTTAAAATGTGTATTTCTGGCCCAGTTCTTTCCTCTTAACTCAAGACTAACGCCTTCACATTAATGGTTAATACATATTTCACATTTAATACCCCAAAACAAATTTCTAAACATCTTCCAAAACTACTTTTGCATTCCCTACACTGACAGCTCCCCACCCCCATTTCAGAAATATAAACTTTACTCTTGCACAATTGCCCAGGCCAAGAAGTTTAGAGTTGTGCTTTGCTTCTCTCTCTTACCCTCAACATTCAATCTGTTGGCACAGCTTAATCTTCTAAATGTATACATATGTCAACCACTTCACTTTACATTCTCTGCTAGCGCTCTGTTCTAAGTGTTAATTATTACAACTTTCCAGTTGGTCTCCATGATACCGCTCTAGCTCTCATAGAGTCAATAGGAGAAACACTTCAGTCAAATCATGCCACTTCTTTCTGCAAAATCCTCCAATGGCTTCTTTTCACATTAGAGCAGAAACCCAATTGCTTACAGTGGCAAACAAAGGCTACTGTGTTCCAATCTTTATAACCACTCTGTCTTAGTCTTAGTTTCTATCACCTCCCTCCCCTTACTGCATGCCATCCATACTGGCCTCAGTGATGTCCTATGAACATATGAGAGGGAACAGTACTGCCTCCCAGCCTCTGCCTTGAATGAATGCTCTTTCCTCAGATGTACATAAGGCTCATGTTCTCACCTCCTTCAGATCTTCAAGAAGCTTTCTTTGAAGCCTCCCTTTACCAAAACACTTAGAAATTCAACTACCACCCCTGCACTCTCTGCCCCCTCTCTGGCTTTTCTTTTTTTCTTTCATCATTTATTATGTCATCATTTGACATTTCAAATTTTACTTTTATTTTTAATTTTCTCTGTTCCTCAATTATGCTGATTTTTTGCTCTATTTATATTTTAGCATCTCTAATATGCTTTCCAATAATATTTGCCAAATGCTGAATGAGGCTTTCAGTTCCCAAATCACATTGTGTACCTAGTCTGAATCAATGTTTATATTCAAAGCTGTACCTGAATCCATCCCTGTATCTATTTTAAATCAAAAAACCTTCTTGCTGAATTTTTTTCATATGTATTATAAAAGTCAAGAAAAGATCATTGCTTTTACTTGCTGAATTTGAAACAACGTCTAGGTTTATAAAAATCCAGTGAGAGCTTTCCCAGAATATTATTGGCAGAGAATTCTTTAAAATATTAAATTTTTATCCATAAGCTTATATTGCCAGTATTTTTATGGACAAACAAAAGCTGTGAGCTATAGAATGTCATGTGTGCAACAGAGGTTCTAAAATTACTAAAATTAATACATTGGACTTAGACTTAAAGAGATTTGAGTTCTTTGCTAGGTGGATTAGGTCAAATCAATTTCAAGACTAATATGTATATTAAAGTATTATGACTATTAATGCTTAAATTATTAAATTATAATTTAGGGAGAGGATAGCAGAGAAGCCACACAACATGGTTTAAGTGAAATTGCAAATAGGTATTAAAAAACACTCTATCAGGTTTTGATTATCACCATGGTTAGTGAAATTGCGACCATCTAGAGAACCAAGGAATTAAAGTGATTTTATACTAGATAGTACATTCCAACATGTGTAGTACTGTTTCTTTACATAATATCTTAACTGCAATTAGAATTTCTAATGCTTAATGCTGGAACTTATGTCCAACCTAATCTTTTTTGAGGCAGTAATTTGCTTTTTTTCGCTGATTTATATATATGTTAACTGCCATGTTTTTGTTACAATAATTATTAAAGAGCTTTCAGATCTACGAGCATCTGGTGGGCATGAATGATCACCCAAGGGAAGCATCCCTTATATATTTTCCTTTACTTAATTTCAGGAAGTCCCAGAAAATAATATTAGAAACAACAAATACTTTCACTGCCCAATTCTTCAGAATTTTCTTGGTCCTTTAGTTGTCCAATAGATCAATATTTGGCAGCCCTTTTTGTCTGTTTTCTCAGAAAATCATTATCACTAAACTCTATGCCTCTATTTCTTAACCATATCTAAACAGTGATGATGTCTTTTTTAATGTCTTAAATAGAATTTTAGACTTCTGACTTATGCCAGTGGAAATGTAGGATGTTTATTTAATTTTTTGTGCTCCTACTCAATCTCACATTACTCAACAAGCTACAACCTAAGGTTTTTCCGTTTTGGGGACCAAGCAGATTTAAGTGTTTTAGAAAGAACAAATATATTAAGCCTAAAGTGGTGAAAGCATACATGCTTTATTAAACTGAGAACACTTTTTGAAAGGTTGATGGAAAAAATGGAATTAGAAGATAAAAATAAAAAATAGAAACTTTATTTTTTAACATAAACTCCATCAAATTCAAGACACTTTAGTAAATGATAGTACCAGCCATTTAGTCCATTCCTTAAGAACTGAAGTTCTTGGGAATTTAACAATGTCAATGCAGTCTTTTTTACTTTATTAACTGAAGACAAATAAGTGCTATTTTTAAGATTAGGAAACAAAAAGAAGTCAGAATAAGCCAAATCAGGACTAGAAGGTGAATGCCGTTGCCTCATTGTTTCCCATCTAGAAACTCATAAAATTTCTCGTGTTTGATGAGAGAAATGAAATGAATAGGAGTATTTTCATGGTGGAAGACTCTTGAGTGAAGCTTTCTAGGGCGTTTGTCTGCTAAATCTTTGGCTAACTTCCTGAAAAGACTCTCATAATAACAAGATGTTATCATTCTTTGGCCCTCCAGAAAGGCAACATGCAAATGCCTTAAGTATGTAAAAAAAAATCTGTTGCCATGACCTTTGCTCTTGACTGGCATGCTTTTGCTTTGATTGGACCACTTTTGCCTCTTGGTAGCCATTGCTTTGATTGTGTTTTCTCTTCAGAATCATACTATCAGAGCCATGTTTCATGATATTTCAAGTTTTTGAAGAAATGCTTCAGAATCTTGATTCCACTTGTTTAAAATTACCATGGGAAGCTCTGCTCTTGTCTGCAGCTGATCTGAGTGCAGCAGTTATGGCATCCATTTAATAAGTGGAGAGGTTGCTCTGCTTTAGTTTTTAAGTAAGAATTCAGAACTGTGTAAGCTGAATGTATTGAGATGTCTATGGTGTTGGCTATTGTTTCTACTACTAATCTGGGTCCTCCATTTAGGGCATGGGAAACAATTTTTCTCTTGTAAATTGTTGTGAATGGTCTTCCCCTGTGAAATTATCTTCAACAGTGTCTCGTTCCTTTTTAAACTGACTTATTCATTTGTAAACTACTGATTTCTTTAGGATTTTGGTCTCATAAACCTTTCATAAAGCAACAAAGATTTCACTATTCTTCCCATCCAAGCGTCACCATAAATTTGATGTTTGTTCCTGAATGTTGTCAGAATTCCTGTTGCTCTTTTCAAACAGATTGCTCATCCTGTTTAGTGCCTTAAACTACCTTGTGTTCAGACATGTTATAACAATTTAGTAGAAGTTTATTTTGATGCCCGAAATTTTACAATCCATGCACTTTTTTTGACAGTAAGCATTTTTCATAAACATTTGAAGACCTTTTGTATATTATGCTTTTGAATTATGCAATCTAATAAAACTTGTATAAGACTTCTACTAATGGCATCTTTTTCTCTTATAAAACATTTAAATTAAATTCTATGTTATTGGAAAATGCTATAACTTTGGGAGAATTAGGTCATGTAAGAGAGTTGCATCTTAATACACTATAATTTGCAACCAATTTAGAATGTGTCAAGAGTCATACGCTTCTCTGAAACCATTGTCACATAGTGTTCTTTTTTCTTTTTAAATAGTCACACAGTATATGGTCCCATGAATCTAATAAAAAATACATATCAAAAGTAGTCTTGAAGAAAGCTAATTCTTTCAACTTTACTAGATGAAATAATCAAGACAGTAATTTATAATGTAAAAATAATTTGCAACTTCAACAGATTCTTTTAATTTTATATTTAAAAATGTGCATGCTTATTAATATTAGAACACATTTTAGTAGGATCTATACTAAATAGTCTTGTTTAACATATTAAATATAATGCATGTATCTTTATTCTTTAATCAGTACTTTAAAATTTAACTTTTACAGATGACTTATAGCAAAAAATATAATTTCTGCTTATTTTAATAATTTGCATTTTAAATTAAGTTAAATATCTTGAAATTAATTACAAGATAGAATCTTGTGTTTAGAGTATGAAATTTACGAAATTATCTAAAGTAAATCTGTTTGGTAACATTTCTGCTTCACCAGTTATGACCTACCTTGATAAAATAAACATGTTTAGTAGAAAATGTTGGTTTGTATTGAAAACATTTTTGGTTTTGCAAAATCATGTCTGGCAGTGTGCAAGAAATGGTATATTCAACTAAAAAAATCTAAGAGGCTTGGCTTTTCTAATTCTTTGTTATTCATTAACTGGCCAGCAGAATGGGCTCTAGAAATGTGAAAATATTATTACCTGGTACACAGTAAGTATAATCCCATTGCCATCATTAGTACAAAGTCTTTTTAAAACAGATTCATAATAAAAGTATTTCAAACAGAACAATATTATCTTATTTCTCCATATTAATAGATAATTTAAAAAAAATTGGAAGCAGTGCTACTGACTTCAAACATCTATTACCTATTATTCTCACTTATTTTCCTAGAACATCTGCTTCTCTTTTTACTCTGTCTACTTTCATCACCCCTATGCATCATTTTAAGGCTTTGATCTTAAATGGAATTAGATATTCTCGTAACTTTACTCTTCCTTAAAATACAGTCATGTACCTTTAAAAATTACTTAACACTATGGCTAAATTCTTAGAATACAGATAGCACTTTCTTATATTTCGAAAAAGAATATTCAAGACCATTTTAGACCTCAAAAAGTGACAAGAGCTTGTAAAAAGAAGAAAGTACTACATTGCAATAGTTGTAATTAAACCAAGCATATTTGCCCTGATGCTTTTGTTCTGGATTACAGCATAAATAAATCTTAGAGAAAGGAAAAAGAAAAAATGGCCATTAAATAAAAATAAGTAATAATTATATATTTTATGGAGAAGATAAAATGTTTAAGAGAATAAAAAAGGTGGTCAAAGAGGCTTAAAATTTTACATAATGTCAGATGAGAAGTGTTCAAGGAGATGATACATGAGCAGATACCCAAATGATGAGGAAGAAGCCATGACAAAGCCCAAGGGAAAAAATTGCACATGAAAGACAGCAGGGATTATGACTCTTAAATATGGGGAAGGTTGATGTGTTTTAAGAACTCTCCTGAGGCTAGGATCCTTGATATAACTGGGGTTCCTTAAATTACATATGCGTAATATTAGGAAGATAGAAATGATCTGGAGACCATGCTTCTTGTCCTCTGCTAGAACACGAGATTATAGAACTGTGGGTGTTCAGAAGCAGTGGGATTGGCTGCGCTTACCATGCCAGAGAACCAGCAGCTTTTAGAAGGCAAGAGGCCCTTTTAGGGAGACATGATTACTTGTAGTAACAGCTTTCTGACCTCTATATGTCAAGTACAGCAGAAATGTTCTTAAATTTAAGAGATATAACACATTTCTGGAGCTCTCCAATTGTTTCATGAGCATCTAATTTCTTTTGTTAAAGCTCTTCCTGCTTGAATTGATCAAATCGTTATTCTTACTAGTTTTTGAACTAAAGTTAATTATTGTAATCTATTTCAGCTCAGGTAGTGAGTATAAAGAACAAAGAACTGAATCAGATATAGTAACTTATGATGAAATGAACTTTTAATAGTATTGAACATGATAAGTCCTTCCAGAAAACCAACTTCCACTAACTTACTACCTATTCTAATTTTAAGACCAAGGTGTCTTATGGTCATTCACTTTAACCCCAGATTTCCTTAATGAAATCTTTGAATCACTTCAGTTTTTGTTTTTAATTTTAGAAATGATGATTTAAAATTATCAGTAGAAAAAAACATAAATGAGAAAAAAGACCTGTAATTCATACACACTGTTTCTTCAAATAAAAGTAACATAAACATTTTGTTAGAAAATTCAAACTGCCAAATACAAAGTGAAAAATGAGACTCTTCCTTATCTCTGACAGTTTTCTTCTTTCTCCTAATTGTAGTTTTGAGATTTTTTTTTCATTTTCAGTGTTTCAATCTATTTTTTTTTTTTACATTTTATGTAGTATTCTATCACAAATATAGTAAAATTTGCTTGCTTGTTCTATTCTTGATGGTGTAGTGGTGGTGTGCTCAGTTTTGTATTATTGTGAGAACTGCTTTAAACATTCTTACACATGCTTTTTGGTGGACATAGACACTTACTTCTCTTAAGTACACATCTAGGAATGAAATAGTTGTTTCATAGGATATATATATATGCGTTACCTAGAGCATATATATATATATAAGCTTTCCATATGTATATATGTATATATATATGCTCTAGGTAATACCTATCAGTTTTTCAAAGTTGTACATTGATTTATAGTTCTAATAACAATCAAACAGCATTCTAATTGATCTACATTCTCACCAATATAAAATGTTGTCAGTCTTTGAGTGGGTGGATATTGTAGCCATTTGGGTGGATGTGTACTGGCATCTCATTTTGGTCTTAATTTGTATTTCTCTGATTACAAATGCTATTGAGACCTTTGTATTGGCATTATCTTTTGTGACATATAAACTCAAACATTTTGATCCATTTTTATATTGAATTTTAATTTTTAGTTTCTTAAAAAATTAGTATAAAGCATTTGTCACACTTATAGGTTGCAAATATTTTATGGCCTATCTTTTTTCTCTTTTAATATTGCCCTTTGATAAAAAAATTTAATGGATAATTTATCAATTTTTTAAGATACTGAATTTTGTGTCCAGTTAAAGCATTTTTGCCTATATGAAGATTACAAGGACAGTTTTTATATTTTCTTCTATTAAAAATTACTTTAGATTTTATATTTAAGTCTCTAAAACATTAAAATGTTTAAAACATTAAAACATAAAACATTAATATTTGTATAAGTACAGTTTTTATATTTTCTTCAATTAAAATTTACTTTAGGTTTTATATTTAGGTCTATAAAACATTTTGAATTAATATTTGTATATGGTGAAAGATGGGGTTAAGGTGTTTTGTTTTAGTTTGTTTTTCCATACAGATATTTATTGATCAAGCACATTTATTGAAAAGACCGTTTGAATTATAGCAAGCCTTTACTACAAATTAAGTGCTTCTGCATATGTGGATCTCTTTCTGGATTCCAGTGATTCTGAAAGCAGTGAAAAATACTATAAAGTTTTGTCTTTTCATTGTGTTGGTATTTACACTGATTATACATATCAATTGTGGGTAAAATTGATGGGAATATAGTATGAATCAATGTGGCGAAATTAGACAATAATAGTTGTCATTAGTAATTATTTATTTGTTGCTATGCACATGTGGGACAAAATGGTAATTTCACTTTAGAATATCTTGATGAAGGAGTGAAGATGATTAAGTTCATTGAATCTTGATCTTGATTACACATCTTAGTCTGTCTGAAACAATCTGAAGTATGCACTTCTGTTGCACACTAAAGTGTACTGATTATCTCAAGAAAAAGCATTTGTCCCATTATGTGAATTGAAAACTAAAATTTGCTTTTCTTCAATAAAAATTCACTTATATGAAAGAATGAGAAACAAACTATAACTACTTGGCAGATATTTTCTCAAAACTGAAAGAAATTCCTTTTGCTTAAAAAAAAAGGTTCAAGAAAAACAACTGCCCACATTAAAAATAAAAACTTTAAACAAAAAATTAAAATTTTAGACAACTGTGTTTACCACTATGAGATTGACAGCTTCCTGATATTTAAAGAATTTTCCAATGAGATTGGTAGTGATTTTTAATGAATGTGATCTTTTTGATAGCATATAATGAAATATGTCAATATTTGGAATATCTGCATAGCAATAAACTTTTTTCCCAAATGAACAAGGCATGATTACAAGACCATGCAGGGGTAAATGTTTCAGTCAAAATACAAGATAGTCCCATGGATTTCAGTGTAACAACAGATAATGGGAGGTTCAGATTTTACTTTGCGACAAGCCTTTAAAAACTGCTATTTGTTCATTTTTTATGTGTAATCCAAGAATATATAAAAATATCTAAAAATACTATTTAACTACTTCTCTCTTTTCCAACTACATCTCTGTGTAAGTCTGGTTTTCTCCATATTCTTCAACCAAAACAACATATCACATGAGTTGAATGTGAAGCACATGTAATCCTGATGCTTCACAAATGCGATCTCTGTTTTATTTGCCCAGTGAGGCTGGTGCTCTCTGCTTAGGCTCTAATTGCTATCACCATTTTGGAAAGTGCTATCATGAAGATCTAAGGTGGACTTGAAACTTGTCTAATGTAATTACCTTCTCTCCAGCATTACAGCCCTGCACTGGCTGCTGTTCAAGACCTGAACAATGCAGTTTCTAGTTTTTCTCCACCTCTTTTCATTGACTACGCCAATAGCGTAAATTTGATACCAGTTACAACATCATGGCAAGAATGGAATGTTTCCTGCTATTTATTTTTAAAATTAATTTTAAAATAAAGTTTGTCAAAAGAGACATTTGTTACATTATATAGTCTATGTATTATTTTCTAAGATATGTATTTTATGCTCCTTTAGAAAAATCTCTGCTCTCTGATGATGAAATAAAACTTGTCATAAAACTCAAGAACATGTTCCTCTTTCTCCTTTTCCCTCCTAGCCATCTCTGTCTTAATTTAACATTTTTTCAAGTAATGGCACAGATTTTGTAAAATTGGTGTTTTTTAAATATTTAGTAAAATTATCTAGTAAAATCTTGGCCATACTACTTTATTTTCTGGAGCTTTTAAATTACAAATTCAATTTTTAATGCTTATAGATCTATTCAGACTAAACTTGGATGAATTTTGGTATTTTGTGGTTTGGGAGAATTAGGCCATTTTTTTCAAACTTTCTGAAATTATGTGTATCAAGCCATTCATATTATTATTCTTCTATTTGTTGAAGCACCTGTAGTGATATCCCCTATTAATTTCTGATATTAGTGATAGGTGTCTCTTAGCCTTTTTGTTTGTCAGTCTTGCAAGTTGTTTGTCTATTTCCTAGATCTTTTCAAACCACCAACCTTGTTTTATTGTTTTTATCTATTGTTTTATATTTTTAGTTTAATTAGCTCATTGATTTCTGCTTTTATCTTTATTATTATTTTTCTTATTGCTTCATTTTGCCGTTCTATTTGATCTTCCTGTTTTTAGTTTCTTGGAGTAGGAACTTGCTGTACTGTGATGTTTCCTTGTTTTAACAAAAGCAGATAGTGCTGTAACTTGCTTTCTCAGCTCTGCTTTAGGTGCATCCCACAAATTTGGATAAGTCATGTCTTTATTTTTATTTTCATTCAGGACTTTATCTTCATTTTCTTTACATAAATTGTTTTAAACACATGGATTATTGATAAGCATGTGGTTTAAATTCTATATATTTAGCCAGTCACAGTGATTTACGCCTGTAATCCTAGCATTTTGGGAGGCCAAGATGGGAGGATCACATGAGGTCAGGAGTTCGAGATCAGCCTGCCCAACATGGTGCAACCCTGTGTCTACTAAAAATATAAAAAATTAGCTGGGCATGATAGCATGTGCCTGTAATCCCATCTACTAGGGAGGCTGAGGCAGGAGAATTGCTTGAACCCAGGAGGCAGAGGTTGCAGTGAGCCGAAATCATGCCACTGCACTCATTCCTGGGCAACAGAGTGAAACTCCATCTCAATAATAATAATAATAATATTATTATTCATGATTTCTCATTTGATTCCACTTTAGTCAGAGAACACTCTGTGTGGTTTTTATTATTTATACCTGTTGGTTTTATGATCCAGGCTCCTGTCCTTTTTGGTGAATATTTCATTGGTGCTTGAAAAAAATATTCTGCTTTGTTGGACCAATGTTCTATATATGTAAATTAGATCCTGTTGTTTTTTTGTTTGGTTCAGATCTATACCCTTGCTTATTTTCTGTCTGTCAGTTCTATTAGTTACTGAGGGAAGTAAGGGATTGAATTCCTCCACCGTTTTGGGTTTTTCACTTCTCTTTCAGCTCTATCAGTTTTTACTTCGTATATTTCGAAGCGCCATTGTTTAGTATGGACACATTTGGGATTATTATAAATTCCTGTTGGATTGATTTTTATATCAATACATAATGCAATTCTTTGTCTCTGGCAATTTATTTTTGTTCTGAAATCTACTCTACCAGATGTTAATATAAACACTCCTATTTTACTTTAATATTTGCACACTATGTATTTTCTAGCTTTTAACTTTCTACTTGTCTAAGAAATTGAATTTGAAGTAAGTTTTTTTTTTTTCCTTAAAAAGAAATTCTTTGCTTTTGACAGACTTCTTTAGTCATTCTTAAGGGTAGGTTTGCCAGCAACCATTTTTTTTTTTTAAAGTTTTCGGTCATCTGAGAATGTCTTCCTTTCTCCTTAACAGCTAAAGATTTATTTTACTGAATATAGAATTTGCAGTTCACTGTACTTTTCTTTCAGCATTTCAAAAATATTTTGTTATTTTCTTCTTGCCTCTGTGCCTTCAGATAAGAAATCTGCTGCCATTCAAACTGGCGCTTCCCATAGGTAAGGTGTCATTTTGAAGCAGGATATTTGCCTGATCCCTTTGCAGGACTCGCATAGGGGTGCTTTGTTTACCCAGCTTACAGCTTTCAACTTTTTGCAGGAGAGAGTGTGTGAGTGAACAAGGCAGGAACTGGAGTGCATGAATGCTGGAACTAGCCAGTTACTTCAGTGCTGGCTGGAGTGAACTCCACTCACTCTGACCCGCTGCTGCACTCCACCCCTTGGTGGAGGGTGCACACAGTTGAGCAGGTGCAGGAGCCAGGGTGAGAGCTTTTGGGTCCCAGCAGGAGTGAACTCCTTGCAGGCCCCACAGCAGCATGTTGGGGGGTGCCCACAACCCTAAAGCCCCAGAGGGAGTGTTACAGTGTTCTTTCAGCTCTGCCATCCACAGATAGCTTAAGTGTTAACAGCTCAGTGAGTCCTCTGCCTTTTCCCATGAGGCAGCTGCCTTCCGCCTGTGAGGGCAAAGGGCAAGTGTGACAGCCATTTTTGTCTGGCATCCAGGAGAAATGAGATGACATGAATGAATTAAAGGATGGTAAATGTGGGGGATTTTATTGCCAATGAAAGTGGCTGTTAGCGGGAAGGGGAGCTGAAAAGAGGATAAGGCAGGAAGGTAATCTTCCCCTGAAGTCCAGCCATCTCCAGCCAGATTCTTCTCTGAAGTTATACCATCAAGCTGTCCCTCTGAAGTCAAGCCATTCCTCTCTGAAATCCAGCCATAGTCTCCGAGGTCCAGCTGCTCCTCTTCTCTCTGCTAGCTAAGCCTGGGGTCTTTATAAGCACAAGATGGGGAGCAAGGCAAGCTGTGGAGCAAGGCAAGCTGTGGGTGATTTTGGAAAATGCAACATTCAAGATGGAAAACAGGGATATATGTTCTTACTTTGGGCTGTGGTCTTAGGCTTTTCAGCTTGAGGGTGAATCCCTTGATGGGGACCCATTTTTTTCTGCCTAGAATTTCTGTGCCTCCTGTCCCCATCAGTTTCTCTCTTGCTGCTCTCAGGACTTTGTCTTCAGTTTTCTGAATTTCATTGTTAGAAGTGTCTTTGCTTGGGTGTTTTTGGTTTCACATGTTTAAAATTTATCGAGGTCCTTGAATCTGTAGGTTTGTATCTTTCACTACATTTGGAAAGTTTGTTAGCCATTCTCTCTACAATATGCCTTCAGCACCACTGCTTAGTCTGCGCCTTGAAACTCCAGTGATATAAACATCCGACCTTTTGTTGTTTCTAATGGGTTTCTGAGTCTCTATTCATTTCTTTTTCAGACAGTTTTCTTTCATTATTTAGATTAATTCTATTAATCTGTCCTCAAGTTATTGATTCTAATATTTTTTAAAAGACAGCTGTTACTGAAATCAACAGCCAGATTTATTTTTATTTTGTTATTTTCTTTATGGTCACACAACTAAAATCTGGTTCTTTTTAAAAATAATTTGTATTTCTTTGCTGAGATTTTTTATTGTCTCATTTGTTGAAAGAGAACTTGTAATTGATATTGAAGCATTTTTATGCAAGCTGTTTTAAAACCCTTATTAGATAATTAAAACATCTGATTCTCCTCAGTGTTAACATCAGTTGATTCTCTTTACCCATCTAAACTGTTATTTTCCTGGTTATGATAAGTACATTTTTGAAAAATGTACACACACACACACACACACACACACACACTTAGGCCTTAAAAAGGGGAGAAATCCTGGCATTTGCATCAACATGGATGAACCTAGAGGACATTATGCTAAGTGAAATAAGCTAGGCACAGAAAGACAAATCTCACATGATACAAGTTATGTGTGGAAACTGAAAATGTTCATCTTCTAGAAGCAGAGAGTAGAATGATGGTTACCAGAGGCTGGAGTGAGGGAAAGATAGGGAAAAGGGAGAGGTTAATCAAAGTGTTTAAAGTTTTACTTGGAGGAATATACTTCAGTAATTTATGGAAGAGAAAGGTGACTATAATACGTAACAATCCATTATGTATTTTGAAAAATAATCTGCATCTTGGAGATCTTGGGTCCCCTTTTAATCTTTTTACAGGCAATGACCTATTTAGGTTTTGCATGCAAGTACTGGTTTACATTTGTGGGATGTGGTTCCAATGAGAATTTAATTTTCAAGGCTTTGCTGGTTATATTGGTCTACTTGGTTTATCTGGTCCAACCATGGATTCATTCATTCCTTCTTGTGCTGCCTAAGAGACGAAAGGAGGTTCCTCATGCCCAGAAGCCCTAGTGTCTCTCAATGAGGGAGTGGAGCTGTAGACCTACTTGGCTAAGGAGACTTCCTTGTGATGTGGTCTTTCATGCATTGCCCTTGCTATTCAGCCACTCTGATATCTCTTGGTGGGGAAGGAAAGCCTTGCTTCTTGTCCTAGCTGCTAATCATTAGTAGAGTTCTCAAATGATTTCCCATTGCTAGTAGTAGTAAGCTCACGTGGTGCTTTCAGGAGGGTTCCTGTTTGACCTGGGGAAGGAATAAGGCATACCGAGGCACCTTCTGTGGCTAGGTTGGAGTCAGGAAATGCTGAGTCTCATGACTGTCTTACGTTGGTAGGTGGTTGGGCTGGGGAGAGTGGGAGACAGGTGTAAGTCAACATGTGCTTGTCTTGTTTCCGCTGTACTGGGTTCCCAAAATAGTTCTCCTTCCTTCTTTCACTTCTTTATTTTTTTTATTTTTTAAATGGAGTCTTGCTCTGTCCCCTATGTGAGAGAGTAGTGACATGTTAGCGGTTCACTGTAACCCTCTGCCTCCCAGGTTCAAGCAGTTCTCCTGCCTCCGCCTGCTGAGCAGCTGGGATTACAGGCACGTGTCACCACGCCCAGCTTATTTTTGTATATTTAGTAGAGACGGGATTTCACCATGTTGGTCAGGCTGGTCCCAAACTCCTGACCTCATGATCTGATTTCTCCTTTAGTTGCCTTTTACATTATATCCAGAGTTTATTATGTAAGTACAACTTAGCCTGAGGAATTGGGAGAAATAAATGTATTCCATCTCATCTGGACCAGAATCGTAAAAAAGTCATTTTTTGGCAATTCCAATCCTATGATTTTATTTTCTTATCAAGTTTACGCCACAGACTGCACAATATACATTTTCTCCCTTCTCTGTTTTGAAAAAAAGTGCTAATTTATTCATTATTATGACTACTGGTTTATTATAATTCAGGAGTGGACTAATTTAATTAAACTCAAAAAATAATTATTTTAAACTTCAAAACATTTTGATTAGAATGGGGTTACTGACAACATAAAGTAATTCCTTTATCTTTAAAATTTCATTGAAATTATAACCATGCTACTAGAAGAACAATAAATTCTATTTATGTATAACTTTTCAGGAGCACTATTATTTATAGTTTTATATATCTATATCAGAGACATATCAACACAATCTGTACACAAATAGATGAAGCATATTTCTGTTATGAAGAAATTGTTCTTCTATGAAAAAATCTAAAACATATTTGTATGGTAAGGATGCTATTCTTGGAAAGTCAAAGTGTAATTTCTCCTAAATGCTTTCATGTCCATCTGTGAAGCTACTAAGACTTCCAATATTATTTCAGCCAATCTTTAATGTAAGCATTCAATATTTGACTTAGAAATTCAATTTTTGTAAATTTTGCTCACCAGTACTGAGTGAGATATATATTTGAACAACAGAATAACACTGAGCTCATTAAATATTATGTACCAGGTGGTTTTTATAGTTTTTTTTTAATTTGTAGACCAGGAATATAATAATATTTCATCTTTTTTAAATTTCAAGAATTTTGAGGACTTCTTTTATAAGTTATAGATTTCCATGTCCATCCTGAAAACCATAGATATTAAAAAAAAAAAAGAATGTCTGCTATCCTGGAGCATAAGGTGGCTACTCCTCTCTAAAGTCTACTACTGCAGGGT
Organism: Cacajao melanocephalus; assembly: GCA_963573385.1. NCBI lineage: Eukaryota > Metazoa > Chordata > Mammalia > Primates > Pitheciidae > Cacajao > Cacajao melanocephalus. Next base: position 30,988 of record CAUYLG010038935.1, read on the forward strand.
GCTGCCTGCTAATACCCAGGGTCTCTGTTAGAAAGATCTACAATATTGTTTTCTCTCCTTCTCAGTCTCTTTTAATTTTTTTTTTCCAATTGCATCTCCCCTCTAACGTCTGTGACAACTCTTCTAAAGATCGACTAGTACCAAAGACAGGAAAAGCTGGTAACTTCAGATGTCTCTATTCTCCCTTCTAGATTCTCTGAGAAAAGAAAATACAAAGCACTTGGCTACCTTCCTGGAAAGGAGAAAATATAAGATTTTTCAGATTTTTGTATTAATATATTATTTTAACATAGTGAATTAAATACCAGATAAAATCAAATGCTTAAATCAGACAGTATAATTTATAAAACAGGAAAGTATGGATAAGGAATGTGACTTGAGATGTAGTAGGATCAGATTAAGTGCAGCAAAGAGATGCATTTTGTAATGACCCATATGATATAAGGCTAATGATAGCAAAATAGCATGGCCATGATGCTAAAAATCAATGATTTCATATGAAATAAATAAAATGGGTTAAAGTACATCTAATTTTTTGTTTTCGAATTATAGACTAGACATACAAAATATAGGTTGGAATTTGCAACTTGTGAAAACATGGCAATGAGGACTGTCAAAGTTAAGTAAGGACAAATTAACTATGATGGAATAATTGTATTGACAAATATAAAAGTGAAATGAAATGAGATAACCTTTCTACTTCTTATATTAGTCAACATGTCACTATAAATTGTATGATATTAAAAGCACTCTGATTGGATGCTTGCTGGCTTCTTACAAATGCCATTAGCGACTTCTTTAAAAAGAATATGTGATAGCAAACAAGTGATCAAAGATAATTAAAAAAAAAGACCCCTCTGACTTCTGGGAAGTATCACTAGCTACTGTTGTAAATGCTGTAGGCATGGACAATCTTTAACAGTTTAGATGTCAACACAAGAATAAACTTGATTTGTATTACATGATATTATTTTGAATAAGAAATGGTAAAATGTATATTATCTAAGTGAGAAAGTATATTCTTTTCTTCACAACATATCATGACAAAAATATTGTTGATACATCCAAACTGAGCTGAGATCCCTGCCTGTAGGACTGTAACATTTAACACATTTTATAGTCTGTTTACAGAAATAAGCTATAAAGTACTTTCTGACGGGGAAGATACCAAAACCCAACTCAACAAGCAAAAAGCAAAACAAAACCCCCTGAATAAATCTTTTTCTGTCATGCTCTATTACATGTGATGCTAAATCTTCCTTTTCATTTTGTCATTTTCTAGGGATGACTCACATCTTTATAAGCCATCTATAGGGTATTTATCAATTATCTGCTCTGTATTGCTCCTTACATATTCTGTCCACCAAGCTCAGTATGGATGCATTTTAATTATACATTATATATAATCATATTGCATATTAGGAGTACATATTAAGACTGTCTATCATTAGAGGGGTTACCAGTGCAGGCTTTGGAGTTTTATTGCCTGGCCATTTGCTACTGTGAAACCTTGAATAATAGATTTCATCTCTGCAACTCTCAGTATCTTCAACTCTAAAATGGTGATAATAATAATAATATATAACTCATATAATTATACATATTAAAGGACATATTTTTTGCTATTATGACTTTTAAATGACATAATAATTTTATGTATTTATGGGGTACAGTATAATATTTTGATACATATATGCAATGTAGAAGGATCAAGTCAGGGTAATCTGCTTATTCATCACCTCAAACTTTATTTCTTTGTGTTGGAAAAATCTACTCTTCTTGAGATTTGAAAATATACGATGAATTATTGTTAACTATAGTCATCTTACAGTGTTACGGAACACTAGGACTTACCCCTTCTATCTTTCTGTACTTTTGTATCTGTTAACCAACCTCTGGCAATCCCTCCCACCCTTTCCCTTTCTTTGCCTCCATTTACTACTATTCTACTCTCTAATTCTGTAAGATTGACCTTTTAAGCTTCAACATATGAGAGAACACCGGGTATTTGTTTTTCTCTGCCTGGTTTACTTCACTTAACATGATTAAAGAAAATAATTTAATTTCAATGCTGAATGCAGAATCTGGAAAATTACTATATGTAGTGTGAATATGGTCAGAAGGGGACAATTATATAATACAACTTGAAGCCATATTAGAAAATTATTTTAGTGTCCTGATTCTCCACATATCTTCAGCTGACTTCCCCATGGTTCTTTAGGTCGAATCCAGGGTATCATTCTTTGGCCGGGCGTGGTGGCTCACGCCTGTAATCCAAGCACTTTGGAGGCCAAGGTGGGCGGATCACCTGAGGTCAGGAGTTCAAGACCAGCATGACCAACACGGTGAAACCCCATCTTTATTTAAAAAAAATAAAAATAAAAAAATATAAGGCATTGAGATTACCCTTAGTAAAATGCATCACCACGGGTGACCAATTGAGCTCTTATTAGTCTAAGCTTTTCAGATACTTTTAAGTTTGAAAATTAGCTAAAACTAATCCATATCTAAAGAATACTAGTGATAGAAATCCAGTAAAAAATAAACATGTATGGTACAAGTATTATTAGAATTGTAAATATATGTTTTGTCCTGCAAAGATATTGCTCTCACTTTCATATGCTTGCTTAAATTACAGCAGTGGTCTCAACTTAGTTTCCATATTAGAATAATTGGAGCATTAAAAAATATACCAACGCCTAATCTTTTCTCCAATAGTTCTAATTTAATTCATCAGGAGTGAAGCTTGGGCTTCAGAATTATTTAATATATTTTCAAGTGACACTAGTGAGTACGAAATTTTAGAATAACTGAATTAGACTAAATTATCATTAGGCAACAGGTGGCATGAGATACTCTATATAATAGAAAGTATAGCACACTTTTAAGTATAATCTTTTAAATATAATCATTGTTATAAAGTGGATATATTTCTATGTCCCTTTGTCCCAAGTACTTTTATGTAATCAACATTACAGATACAGTATTACTCCATTACCATGAAGATCTCTGTAATGTTACTCCTTCGTAGTTACTCTGCCCCCTCCACCATCCCTGGCAAAGACTCATCTGCTCTTTATTTCTATTTTTTGCCATTTGGAAAATGTTATCTAATAAAAATTATATAGAATATGATCTTTTGACTTTTTTATAATCTCCTTGAGATCCGTTCAAGTTGTTATGTGTATCAGGAGTTCATTTCTTTTTATTGCTGAGTATTATTTCATGGTCTGGATGAACCATAGCAGTTTTTCAATCACTCATCTCTTGAAGGATATTTTGGTTGCTTCAGGTTTTTGCTATTACAAATAAAGTTGTTTTAAATAAATATGTAAAAGTTTTGTAGTTTCATTTCTCTGAAATAAGTGTCTAGAAATGTGATTATTGGGTCATAACCCAAGTATATGTCTAGTTTCTTAGGAACTGCCAAACCATTTTCCAGAGTGACTGCCATCCTACATTTCACCAGGAATGTATGAGAGATTGTTTCTTCACATTCTTACCAACATTTGGCATTGTCACTGTTTTTTATTTTAGTCTTTCTAGTAAATATGTAGTGATAACATATTGTGGTATTAATTTACATTTATGTGGTGGCTAGCAATGTTGAAAATATTTTCTTAAGCATTTTAAAAATTTTTGTAACTTCTTTGGTGAAATATTTTCTCAGGTCTTTTGCCCATTTGCTAATTTGATTGTTTGTTTTATTATTGTTGAGTTTAAGTAATTTTTATGTGCTCCATATATGAGTTCTTTGTCACATGTAATTTGCAAATATTTTCTCTCTTTTAACAAATGATGCTGAAACAACTATTTGTTATCATAAAAACAAATACAATTTGATTTTTTTGTCACTCAGAACACACAAAAAAAACTACTTTGAGATAAACTGTAGACATAAATGTAAACATAGAACTATGAAGCTTCTATAAGAAAATACTTTTCTCCCATAGGATAAGAGAGAGCATATTGACTAAGTACACTAGAATCAAATAACAATATGAAGGAAATAAATTGGGCTTTATCCAAAGCAAAAATTTCTGTTCATTGAAATACATAGTTAAGAAAATGAATATACAAACCAAAAACAGGGAAAAATTATTTGCAACTCATTTGTGTCACAAAAGACTTCTATCTAGAATATATTAAGGTTTCCTACAAACTCGCAATTAAAAGATGGAGATGCCACTTCTTGAAAATTGGCAGATCTTAAACAGATGCCTTATAAAAAGAACATACATAAATGGTCAAGAATAACATATAAAGGTATCCAAGCTAATACAAACTAAAATTACTATGGGCTATCATTTCACACTGACTGGAATAGCTAATGTAAAATAGATCAAAAACAGTAAATGTTGGTATAGTAACTGGCACTTATGTATGTTGCTGGTAGAAGCTTAAAATGGTTCACCACTTTGAAAAACTATTTCATATTTTTCAAATAAAACAAAACATATGCCTATGGTATGACCAAGTAATTCCACTCCTACGTACTTAGCCACTGGAATTAGAAATGTATGTAAACAAAGGAATTTATACAAGAATGTCTACAGCAATCATATGTATTATAGCCCCTACAACTGTGGCTATAATAAAAAAAGGTAATAGGAGAAGGCAGGAACAAGTTTTTGTATATTCATATAATGGAATGTTAATTACATATACAAAAAGAATAAATTATTGAAACAAAACATGGTTCAGTATCAAATATATTAAACAAAAAAATTCAGAGACTAATGTATATTTACTTTATGATTCCGTTTATATATGAGGTCCAACAACAGAAAACTGGATCTATAGGGATAGAAATCAGAAAACTGTCATGGGAGAAGGGCTTGCAGGAAGGGAGTCCATTGGAAGGAGACATGAAGCTTTCTGGTGTGATGAAAATGATTTATATTTTCTACTCAAGCTCTGAAGAGCAGAAAATGGTTTCTCTTCAGATCATATATTTTGGTTTTCTTAGTGGATACACACATGAATGTAATTGTATTCATCTGGCTGAATGTCTGGAATCTGTTAATTTTGTTGTATGTTAATTATACCTTAATGAAAATTGGTTAAGTGAGAAATAGGCGAAGAAACTAAACAGACTACTGAAATAGAAAAACACACAATTCAAAATAGTAGAAATGCAAATAGCCATTTAACATATGAAAGTGTGTTCAACATCTCTAGCAATCAAGATTTCTAAATTAAAGCAAGAATAATTATAATACAAATTAATTTATAATATAAATATAATTAAAATAATTAATAAAGAATTATTTTCTATCAGATTAATAAGAATAAAGGATAAATGATTAATTTCTATTTTAGCAAGTTTGTGTAACAAGAAGAAATCATTTATTTCTAGTGAGAATGTTAACTGGTACAAATTCTTCAGATAATTATGTTCCTAAAACCTTGTACCTCTACCCTCTGAACTAACATTTCTATTTTTTAAAATATGCACATAAAAAGATACATAATTCACAATTTCTTCATCTGTAAAAATGAGAATAATAGCACTTGCTCTACCTTATTTTAAGATGTTTTTATATGTAATAAAATAATATATACTACTTTGGATAAAATGGTTGCCTATTATAGGGTAGAGGAAATAGAGGAGAGCTGTGGATTAAATAAACATGTAGAAGAAATGTTGCACAGATCTAATTTCTTAAAGGGCCATACATAGATGAATATGATTAACTCAACCTATGCACTTGAGTCTAAAAAACAAACAAGAACCCCCAATGAAACAAATACGTGAAAAGCAATAGATATAAAATATCTGTGAAATATCAAGAGCTTTATATGGTACAGCCACCTTAAATATGTATTTACTATAATTGTCAGTCTTACCCTTCCTCCTTCTGCACCTTTTGTCTATTAACTACTGCTTCACACTAGATTGACAATCGTCTTTCAAAATTTAAGGTAATGGTGAGGAAAAGAAAGGATACACTAAGTGAATGTCATAAAGATTAATATAATGCATACATTTTTAAATGACTCCAAATTCCTCAGAATTAACAGAGTAGAAATTCAAGGCTTTCAACTCTGGCTGCATAGTATAATAACCTGAAGGTGTGCACTTACAAATGTATTGTAAACTGTTCTCTGATCCATGCTAGACTAACTAAACAGAATATTTGAGTGCTAGAGCCTAGGTCTTGATAGGGTTTAAAAGTTCCCTAGGTGATTCAAAGATGCTTCTGTGGGGAAGCTGTGTTAGAGAAAGTTCTGGGATTAGGAATTTTACTTTACTGTAAAGGATATGAAGACTGCTTATTTGAGTTCCTCTTAGAAATAAACACAATTCGCAAATATCGTCATGATCAGAGGTCGATTATTACACCTTCTCCATTCTTTTGCAGGCAGGATCATAGTTTTAGGCTAGAAGTTTCCTCCTTTGACTTATTTTTATCACAGTTGGTTTGTTAATTAGATACAGAGTCCGGCTTCCTTTACTGTGAAATATAATTCTGTTATCAGCAAAACCACATTCTGCCCAAGGTGATTTCTCCAATGGCTGTAATCCCCCTTCTCAAACCCATGAAATAAAGAGCCTTTCAAATGAAGGAATGAGTAGTCATTTGGGCTAAAAGAGACTTTTGGTTTAGATTTCAGATATTCTAACCCACTGTGAAAGTTTGATAAAACATGAACCAGGGCTTTTAATTAATTGTGTACAGAAAGTTGATAGAATTCTATTGGGAGACATTCCTAATAATCCATGCATGTAATGTGATGGGAATTGTTTATAAATACAAATGCATTGAAAGGTTTATAACCCTGGAACAAAAGGCAATGAAAAATCAGACCATGGTTGGCAACCTCACAATTAAATTCTCAGCTAGTAAATGACTTACTTGAGAATTCTCTTTTATCTTTGTTTTCCAATATGTTCCTGAAAGCACAAAAAGAAGAAAAATCTCAGCCAGAGCTTGAGTAGAAAACTCTTGGAGAGACTATGTTACATACGTATCACTTTAATAACTCTTGGTCGGTTTGAAGATTGCTGAATCTGCATGAAAACATAATATTTTTTCTCTCTCTCCATTTATTATATATGTATCCACACACACACACACAAACATATATCCAGATATCCATATATATATATATAGTTTGTATTTCTATATATACAAAGCAAAACACAATATTGATTATGATAGGGATGTTATAATCCTTCCAAATAAAATATTTAAAAGAAAAACTAAAGTTGTGGGTTTTGAGGAAAAACTCTTATTCCTGAAAAAGAAATTAATATTGTGTAGATGTTTGTGCATTTTTATACTTCACAATTCATATTGAATATTTTATAGAACTAGGGATCAACCTATAATGTAAGTCAAGATACTTGCTGTAAAACCTGGCTATATGGAATTAAGTTGCTCATAAAAATATTTAATACTCATATTATAAGCAGATTCATATGCTTAGCCACATATTAGCAAATAAGTTGCCATTATATTTTTAAGTCTTTAAAATTACTTCTATCTTCGTTTATTTCCCCAAAAACTATGTTTAGAAAAAAGTGGAGGCATTATTCACTGATTTTTGTATCAGTGAAAATATCAGTGTCTCTCTCCTGCTGGTTGGTATCTGAATGCTTTTGTCTGTCAGTACTTCTGTCTGTCTTCAACACTTGATTATTGCTTTCACGAGGACAGAAAGTAATTCTACTACTACTCCAGCACATCATCCATCATAGTCCCTGGCAAATATTATGCAGTTTATAAGTTTATTTTTAGATGAGCTGAATGAAATCTCATTCTATATATAAATATTCCCAAATGTGATAAAAATCATTTCATTTATCTGCTAAAATTCCTGTTTGATGACTAATCTGAAGGATGATTTTTTTCCCCAAACCAGCTTAGTCACTCTAGATATAGAATGTGATCCCTTCTCATACAGGTAAATTGATCTGAGATACTCATATATTTTTCACCACTGGTCTCTCATGGTACCATAAGAAGTGAGATTATTAAGGCAAAAACCTGTTCAGTAAGGAAAAAAAAAAACTAGCCTGCATTACAGACATCTAATCCCAGCTGATGTTTCTATTATGATTACATTCTGGCATGAATACAGTCATAATTACATATGCATTGAAAGCTATGCTCTACTCAAGATAAACAGGTTTGCCCAAACCCAGTTATATTAATGTCTTAACAGCTGAAGAAACCTAAATATGTTTTACAGGGTGAGTTTGTATTTTCTTGATCCTAAGAGTTCTTAGGAACAACCTTACAGAACCACAAAAGCATTTTAGGTACACAATAAGACACAAATAGAAATTGGAAAAAAATACAAAATCATTTCAATTATTTCTAACAAATATAATTTTATTTCTACAGAATATCATCAGTAATATATAGTAATCGATAGTATCTTTTATGAATCATTAACAATACATGGACTATAAATTACACAAAATGCTTTTAAGGTTTGAAGGTCATTTTGATAAGATTAATAGATATAAATTTAATCTATTTTCTTTACAATACTATGCATTCTCCATGTTATTCTATATAATTAAACATAGTTTATAGTTCTTTGCATGTATCATAAAAGAAACTAATCATCCTACATGTGTATAAGTAATTAATTTTCATTTGGAAATGTTGTCCAGACCCAACATATACCTAAAGATTGAAGGTGGTGCCATTTTAGGTTCTGTTTATTTTGAGGCTATAATACTGCATTTTATGGCCAATGGTAACTTAAAACCCAATTTCCCATAAACAATTTGATTCAATACTATCTAATTTGTTTTCTTCCATCACTAGCTACACAGAATATGGCTCTTTTCAGCCTCACATTTATACATAAAAGATAAAGGTGTAGTTGTTAGAAGATTGGTACAAGATGGGTCAATATTTCTTATTTAGCAATAACTTTGAAGTATTTCACAACAGAACTTTAAAATTTATTTAAAAAATATGTATATTTGTCAGGATGCCATTAAATCTTAAAAATGCAAGATACTGTTAAGATTTTCTAAAGAGAGATGATACTTTTTATTTTAGTTTCAGAACTAAGGTTATTCATTTCCTTCCACATAAGATGGTTGCTTCCAAGTACACAACATATCTTGAGTTACAATTTGGTGTAGTGTTTAAGTCACTTTACTCTATGGTTAGACTGTGTTTGTAGCTTCATTTGTAAAATTACTAGCTGAGGAATTATTATATTGCACTAGTGCAATAGCAACAATATCAGGTCCTCTCTAGTTTTTATAATGAATAAATGAAATCAATACATGCAAAACACTGTGTCTTGCATGCAGGGAGTGCTAAATATGTTACATATTATTATTCTCATTTTATTTATTATTATTTTTTGAGGCAGAGTCTCACTCTGTCCCTCATGCTAGAGTACAGTGGCACAATCTTGACTCAATGCAGCCTGGACCTCGTGGGCTCAAGTGATCCTCCCACGTCAGCCTCCCAAGTACCTAGGACTATAGGTGTTCACCACTAAGCCCAGCTAATTTTTGTATTTTTTTTTTTTTGTAGAGATGGGATTTTGCCATGTTTCCCAGGCTAGTCTTGTATTTCTGAGCTCAAGCAATCTGCCTGACTCAACCTCCCAAAATGCTGGGATTATAGGCATGAGCCACCATGCCTGGCTTTCATTTTATCGAATCTGAGATGTCATTGATTGTAAGATACATCATGATTGTATGGACCACCTAAAAAAAAAAACGATGCTGCCTATTAAACATGACAGCATATTTTACAACTTGGAATTTGTACTTTATACTTACTGAAGGAACTCTTCTACTTTTAATAAGATGCAGATTTTTAATCATGTATAAGTGTTTTGCATCTTTTGCATACATAACAAGAAAGAAATAAGTTAAATAAATTGGACATGACATTTCAAACTTCTTAACATACAGTGTTCAACTTGTGAATGTTTGGGGCTAATATGAATGTCTACTTGTTTTCAACCATACTTCTCTTGTAGCCAACAAAGACATTACGAATGTCACTTTTCTTCAGAGTGGTCCATATCCCTGGGATTTCTTCCATACTACTTATACTTATTGTGCAAATGTTAATGCTGGCATTTCCTTAGTTTCCCCAGGTGGTGTCAATGCAACATTTTCAAACATCAAACAGGATTTATATTCTCTTTTCAAATGGTACATGAAGAGAATTCACGTAGTTATTCCTTTCAAAATAACAACCAGGTTAACCATGACAAGGCATTGACAACTATGATTCCTGTTGTTTGTCTGTAGCAATCTTAAAACATCTTTTTAAAGGCAATATTAGATCTCGAAGATGTTAAAATGTGAAAAAACAAGAGACTGTTTAGAATCAAGGAATTCCCTATTACCATTCTGACCTCTTTTTACCCTTTCTTTTGCTTCATCCCTGGAGATTAGAGAAGGAATGATTTAGCTGATGAGTCAATTTGGAAAAAAATAAACTGGTTATAACCCATTTAACTAGTTTCTTTTCTCCCCAAAGCACAGATGCTCTGCTCTCCCCACAAGGACCAGGCTTACCGTTTGGTTGAGAGCATTCCAGGTCCAGCCATGCCATTGCCTGGATTGGTAAATCCTCCAACTGCACATTTGCTACATTTTGCACTTCATATTTCAACTTAACCTTTATCAGTTATATGTTATTTATTTACTGATTTATTGCTTTTTCTTTCAATTTTTTTTATCGCCTTCTCTCAGTCACTGGAAGACCATAAAGTAACATGGCTGACAAAGGGCCTGATATAGTGTTGTCTGTCTTATTTCCTCTACTATATCCCTTGTTGTTTGCTTAAGTCAGGTCTTATTAATGCTAGACTTGTGGTTTATTTGAAGGGATTGTTTAAGCTAGTAATTAGTCTATTTTGTGAGGGTAGGTTTAATTAAAATTAGAAAATGTCTCAGACACATAAACTACAAAACATTGAAAGAAAATCAAACAGGAAAGTCTCCACTGTTTGTTTCTCTACGTTATGGAGCTCCAATTGCTTGTCACGTAGTTATAAAATTTCTGACAAATATCAATCTTCAGAAATTGGAAATGAGAAACCAGGATTCCAAATTTTTAGAAAATATGCAAATTATAATTTATTATGTATCTGAGTATGTTTATAATAAGTGGGAATAATAATGTCATTTTTTCTGAAAGTATGATAAGTTTCAAGAATATCTGTATAACAAATAAATATGATGTAATCATAAACAAATATAGTATAAACTGATACATAGTGACGTGATTATATATTTCATTAATGTGTAAATATCTCTACTTGATTTAGATATTTAATTTAAAAAAGAATGGGATATTAAGACAAAATAAAATAAATACCCAATAACATTATTTAAAAGTGAAAGACAACACCACATATACTTAATATTTAATAAATAATTTTTACAATAAATTTTAAAGTATACAAAGCATTAATTACCCTGCATTTTGTGCCAAATATTATAAGTATAGAGAAATTTCTTTCTTTTTTTTGTTGACATTGGTTGAATTGTCAATTGGACTCGCAATATTCTTCATAAGTTGGGTGTTTGATAGTGTCTTGCTTTGTATCAATTTCTTTCTATAAAGATGAAAATATTTTTCTGTTCTCCTTGATTTGTTTTTGTCATTGATGCATTGCTTTCAGTAATTGAGATTCCAGATCAGGTTATGATTTTATATTAGACTATTTCACATCAACATTCATATGTTGCTCTCTTTTTATTTCTTCTGTTAAAGTATTAACAAAGAACTATAGCCTATACTGAATATTTAAACACTGGAAATCATCACCAATTTCTGAGAGCTATAGAATCTACTTTCTTGCTCCTCAGCTAGAAGTCATCTTGACACTCTAAAATTCCTGTCCATATGCGTTAATATTACCTTATAGATATTATTTTCTGTGATTCTGGTGTACCAAAATGAATTTTGCTCTTGATCCCAGAACACTCCCAATGACTTTAAAGGAATTGTAGTTTAACAATTTGAGTCAACCCACTCGTTTTAGTATTGATTTCATATTCCAGAATGACATAAACAACTGGAATCTTACCTGTGACCCAGATGCATTCTAGAAAGTAGCAATTTGTGTGAAATGTGAGGTTTTCATAAAGGAAGGGATATTGTTTGACTTATTCAGAAAAAAATAGAGAGTAAATGACCATCTACGTTTTACAGGCACCACATTTCTGGGAAAGAGTAGTCTCTCCCTGCTTGTTTATTTTGCTCTTTATTTCTCAGCAAAGAAGATCTACTTCTACTTAAGGGCAATTCTGGCAATAAACTGTTAGTTTTCAACCTGTTTTCATTTTGGGTTTGGAAGATGAATGAAGAACAGATAGACATTATGAGAAATACCTGGATGCCTTCACGCTAAAACTAAAATAGTGGATTCAATTAAAATTTTTATTTTAAAATTAATGTTTTTGTAGTTGCCACAAAGGTAAGGCATGTTATAAGTTAGTACAAGCAAATAATGAATTCATTACTTAAGCAACTTAATTTAAAAGAAAAGTTCAATTATCTGTAGAACCTTCTTGTTAAAAATAGACTAAAACCCTAAATCTTAAAAAAATGCTTACTATTAATTTTTATTGAGTGAAACATTTTATTGAGGAATATACAGTAACTGTTCTAATGGATTCAATTTCTAAGACCCTCAGCTTCTCTGTTGCTTTGGTCTGAGGATTTTAGGCATGGATACTATAAGATAGACCCCCAGTAGCCTACTTAAATTCCCAAAGTAGCCAGATAGGGCAAACGGAAACCCATACACTTTTTGCAGGCTTTCTATATGTAAAACCAATCAAAGAATTATCATGGCAAAAATGAAGATCATGTCTCAGTACCACAATTAAAAATACAGTAGCAAGTGGCCTTTTAAAAAAAACTGATTTATTGTTGCTAATAATACAAATTCAGCATATACTACTAAAGCAGAGCACAACGATAGCTATCATTTCTGTAAATGTAATTCATACATATTGCCAAGTCCAATATTTTGTAACCCAATGTCCTAGGGTATTCTGTGGTATTTCACAAGTACGAAAGTTATGCTAATATTCTTGGAGCTTCAGAATTTACAAGATAATTTTAGGTTAGGAACAAGGGTAGTGCCTCATAAATCTATATCTTCAGCAAGAGTCTGGAGGAAGATCAAGTGCTCTTTCTAAAGATCAACTCTCAAATCATACACAAGGTCAATTAATATTGCTCAATCTTTGGTGGTGTTACTCATCTTTACACATGTAATAATAACTTATTCTATGAAACAGAATCAAGATAGTAAATATACTGTAGTTTATCTTGCTGGATGAAAGTGGCACTCAGGACACTTTTATTCATTTTGAAAACTTGCTGAAGCCTATGATCATTTTGTGCTGCCTAAGAAACCATTATCCCAACTTTGGCAAGAAGCATCATGACAATGAAGACTTAAAATATTCCGTATCATTAGTTACTAAAATTATAGAAAGTAGTTGATGTTCAACTGGATATTAGTAAAATTGGAAATATTTGAAATCTATAAACTTGAAATACATTTCCTGCAAAACTTGATGGGGAGGGAGAGGCAGAGAACAGATTTATTCTAAGGATATGCTTTACATATTTAATGAATCAGGAGTTTCCCTTGTTATTTTTCCTTGGAGGATTTTTCTTTGCCAAGTTATACCATTTTCAGTGAAGATTGGACTCTATAATTTCATCCATAATACTTTACTTATTGTGTCTTCAGCCACCAAGAAAGTGGTTTTATTTGGTGTACTCTCTTATTCAGCAGTAATTTCAACTACATTTATAAAGTTTTTTTTTTTTTTTTCCTTTTTCTTTCTGGAGACAGAGTCTTGCTCTGTTGCTAGGCTGGAGTGCAGTGGCGCAATCTCGGCTCCCTGCAAACTCCACTTCCTAGGTTCAAGCGATTCTCTTGCCTCAGCTTCCTGAGGAGCTGGGATTACAGGTGCAAGTCACTACGCCTGGCTAATTTTTGTATTTTTAGTAAATACAGGGTTTCACCATTTTGGCCAGGCTGGTCTCGAACTCCTCTCCTTATCTTGCCTGCCTAGGCCTCCCAAAGTGCTGGTATTACAGGCATGAGCCACTGCACCCGGCCTAGAAAGGTTTTAACGTGTTGAAATACACATCTAGAACCACCTGCAATGGTCAGCCATCTCATCTTCTTGTTACTTGAATATGAGTCACTTGTCACTTTCAGGAAGCACTGACATATTATATTGTTTTTAAACCAATTTGCTTATATCTAATTTTGTAAACAGTCTCTACATTTATGTTCATCATATTTATATAGATGTAGTATATTTACATATACATACATACATATATATAGCCCATAACTCCAAAAGGACAAGAATCATGAATATATTATTGTTAATATTATGTTAAACATGATTCTTATTAATAATAGTTTACTTTCTTTTAAAAAAAATAAAAAAGCCTAAGAATATACCATAATTTAGGAAGAAAATCAATTTAATCAGAATATCCTGTTCAGCAAGTTTTCTGGCCAAACAAGATTTTCTTATTTCTATAGCCAAGGAATTTGAGAGTGCCGTATCTGATAATTATTTTTTCATCCTAAACTTGGTCACATCTCTGTGACTCGCCTGTGATGAATTTTCAGTCTCTGCTCAGGGTTAAGCCCGTGTCTGTTCATGGAGGCATGACCAGTTTCAGGTATAAAAAGTGACAACAAAATGTGATACATTCTAATTAGATTTTGCTGTCATCTCAGCTAGGACCGGTGGTAATAATATATTCACATGAAGGAGAAAATTGAGTCTTAAAGGCTAATGAAGGAATCTTAATAGAAATTTATAAACACTTTCAAACTAAATCCAAATTCAAGCTGTTGGGCTCTATCTAATTTTATAGGTACAACATTGTCTTAGACTCCCGCTGCCTTACAATCTGAGAAAATCATGTTCTCAGATAAAAGGTCTCTGTTGATCAATTTAGGATTATAAAATTCTTAGAGTTGTTTTAGGAAAAAGGGGTGCTCACACATGTTTATTAGAGTACTTCCAAGCTGTGCCTCATTAGATTTTCATTTGTTGTTACTGCTGTTGTTCAAGTTTTTAAAAAGTGAACAAGTTACATCACAGTAGGTTAATTTAGAGAAGTTCTTGGTAACTTTTCAGAAGCTTGTTGCCATTTGCCTGTTATTCTGTCCAAGTGTGAGTCACCTGGAGTGTAGGTAAAGGCCAAATCCCCTCTTCAGAGAAGTTAGCTCAGAATGGATAATGAGCATCCTGCAGGCTCTTTCAAACCAGGCAGACAAGAACGAAGAACACAATTGGGGAGCCACGTGCCTTGAAAATTCCCCCAAAATGCCATGTTTGGCAGATAGGCCTTAAGTGTCAGCTCCAAATGTCAACTTAATTTTTTAATTATCGTTTATTTTGTCCTTGTTAATGTTCTTTTACTTTTACCTAACTCTAGTCACATGCATTTGCTCCCAGTTATTGTTACAATGGTCTTCCATGTTACCAATATTTCAAGAACATTGAAGTAAAATGAAATAAAAATTCTTTAAGAGTATTTAAATTTGAGATTATATTTCGTAACCTATTTATAAGTGCATATTTAGTTACATAATAGTTTTTAAACTAGGGCTTATCTATATTAGCCACTAGACAATCTTTTACTTTTATAAATTCTCCTAGAATACTCTAATGACTTTACATATGACATCCATGGCCAGGCACAGTGGCTCATGCCTGTAATCCCAGCACTTTGGGAGGCCAAGATGGGCAGATCAAATGAGGTCAGTAGTTTGAAACCAGCCAGGCTAACATGGTGAAACCCTGTCTCTCATAAAAATACAAAAATTAACCAGGTATGGTGGTGGGTGCCTGTAATCCCAGCTACTTGGAAGGCTGAGGAGGGAGAATCGCTTGAGCCTGGGAAGTGGAGGTTGCAGTGAGCTGATACTGGGCCACTGCACTCCAGCCTGGGTGACAGAGTGAAACTGCCTGTAAAAAAAAAAAAAAAAAAAAAGAGAGAGAGATATTCCTTACATTGTATCTTTGTGCATTTGAAAGACATTATCTCAACTTCAGCATTGAAAGTTGATATTTGCTCAAAAAATATCATTGCTCTGAAATACTTTGATTTTTTTTTAGCTGGTAACAAATATGCAATGCTTCCCTTATTTAATTAAGAAAAAAGATTATAGTCCTCCCCTAGATTCAGCTTGTGTGACAAAAAAAAATACATTATCATATCTTACTGAAAATATTGACTGTCTTGTGTTTTATATTTGTTGATGGATTTTTTGATTTAGGAGAAACACCCTCACTAAATAGCTGTTTTTTTCACCTTTAAGCATTATCAACAACTAAGTAAACTTTTTAATTGTAGTTAAGTAATTTATTTCACAGTCCTGCAAAATCAATTTCACAAAAAAGAGAAACCTATTTCCTCTCATAATTTTCCTCATAATTATAGAAATATAGGGCAGAGACATTTGTTTAATATTGTTTTGTAGAATTATGTTCTTTTACAGAAGGTAACTTGTAAATTGTATATCTTTGTTATGAGAGATAAAAATGAAACTAGATACTTCTGAATATAATTCCATTTGGTTGCAGAATTTCTCAAGTATTATTCAGGTCACATGTATATCTGTCTATTATCACAAAGATATAATCAATTTGTAGGGTATGCAATTTGTTTACTTATAAAAAAGAATTTACCATAAGGCTATTAGTTGAGTTTGTCATGTGTCTGATTTGAAAAGAATTACAGAAATGACTGGAATCTGAATCCCTGGACATCAGTTTTCCTTATAAATTCTGTGCTCATACTCAGCTCCTTGATTTTCTAGAAGGAGATAATCATCCACGCACAAAGGAAAAGTACAGTACACACAGATTATTAAATAATGGTTGTTTCCCTAAATCTCCCAACTCTATATACAGCCTATGCTTCTTATAAGTTTGCCTATACTAATATATATTAGTGTATGTGTGTGTATATATATATACACACACATGAATATATACATACACACTAATACATACATATACACATATATAACATATATATTATATATACACATATATAACATATATACACATATATAACATATATTATATATACATGTATTTGTGTGTGTGTGTATGTATATATAATATATACATATAATATATATACATGCATTTGTGTGTATATACACATACAATATACAATATATATGTATATACATATATAATATATAATGTATATAATATATACATGTATTAGTGTGTGTGTATATATATGTATATACACACTAATATATATATTTATACATTATATAATTTATATAATATACACACACATACATGTATATATATTTCATATATAATATATATTATATATTATATATGTTATAATATATAATATGTTTAATATACAATATATACTATATAATATATATTATATATCGTATATTTATATATGCCTATAT